>CM042218.1:6287974-6410474 GCA_023566465.1 Cottus gobio
AAAAGAGGCAAACAACACAACTGCTTGTGTTGAACCGCAGATTAGAGTGAATTATGTCGTCAGAATTTGCCGAGGAGAAGGACGACGCGGCCGCAGATAAGAGGATGAAATTGATTGATGGACGTCCTTAAGAGTCCGCTACGAAATAATATCTATATTTTCCACACGCCGGCTCACGCTATACTGCAGTGTTTAACTGTGGTGTCAGTGGCGCGACAAAACCTTGCAAAGTAAAGCAGTGCGGTTTGTTGAGTTTTTTTACTCATTTTACTTTTAAATCTGAGAAAATATATACATTTTTGTATTTCTCTTAAAATGTGTCTCTTTAATCTAATATAATTATAAAGTTGGTTGATGAAATTGCTATTGAGATAAAAAAAAAAAAAAAAGGGTCAGAAATCCACCAAATCAGCGTCATCTGTAGGATCTCCGAGATGGGTCGATTGCTACAAGATCAAGTCGGACACAAAACTAACCAGCATGCATTGCGTTGCGATCGACGGCGATCGAGTCTCTGCAGGACACGCTCCTGAACGCATCATCTAGGTGGGTGGGGTTTAAGGCCTACAAGTCAACAAACTGAATATGGATGTGAATATCAGTCCACACCAGTACAGAGACTTTTATCAGCATATTTGGAAAAAAAGGATGCAGTGGATTAATCTACTGCTCGATGCTCATGCACTTCTTTTTCATCTTCATAAATTCTTCATCTGAAAAAGTATACTCCTGCAGAGATATTGAGTTAAGTTACCGTCTGCTGTGGCCCTCCAACACCGTTAGAGGAAAAGATTTGCTTTTAACTATTTAACATTTTCTTAAAAAGGTTACAGGCATTTAATCAGTGCATCCAATCATCCACCTCCTGTCGGGCTGGCTGAATGCAGCGGAATTGAAACCAGAATAGTTGGAGAAAGTTATATATATTTATATGTGGGCATGAAAAATGTGACTCACCGTTGAACTGCTGCGGCTTCCGAGACACTGAGCAGAGCTGTGGAGGACCAGCATGCAACTGGGAGGGCAGGTAAAGGAGGGAAAAATAAGGATTTTATTCACCCAATAATATTTACAGGTTTTAGGATGGGGAACAAAATCTGAACAAAGTGACAAGAATAAATAAGCTCAACATAATTCCGTTAAGGTTTCAAAAACGCATTAACTAGAATTCAACACACCGTAATGGGCTCTCCATGAAAACAGGAAACACTCGCGAGCCAACTTCCACTGCAGCATATGTAGCTGTCGGCGAGTCCATTGTAAATTGGAAGGGGAGAGAAGACCCCCTCCTTATTGCTGTAGATTGGACTGGCTGCTGAGGACACCCCTCCGGCTGAGGTGGAATGGAACAGTCCAATTCCCCCAGCCTGGTCTATTTAGTCAGGTGTGCTGCAGCTGTGCTAGTCTCTCTGGAGGATTGACGGCTGCAGGTAACAGAAACTGTTAGCGTGCATATTAACTCCACATATCTACATTGCGTGCACCCAATAAAGACATGAATACGTGTTTTTAGTTCCCTTAAAAAGGTGTTTACTGCAAAAAACATCACCTTTATTTGTCCCTGTCGCTGTTTCAGCCGGTTCCAGCTGTCTGCTGCTGACTAAAATGTATGAGTGGACTTCATCACGTGTTATATTCAATAAAAAATACAAGTTTAGTCCATATAAAGTAAATATTTAAATTGTTAAATTGAGCAGTGTGGCTTTGAGCTTGCTTTGACTGAAAAGGTCCGTTTGTGGTCCATTACTTGCTCAAATAAGATATTAGAAGGTCTTTGTACCAGAGGTCAACTGAAAACCAAAACAAATGCAAATATGAAATGTGTCTCAAGTTCATCAATGCTCGTTGCAGCGCCCGTCTGGATGTGATTGCACAACAGCAGGATGAACGACTGCAAGCGCTTCAGTCGTGAGCCGCCTGCAGCCGAGTGGCATCGCCTCCATTTGCACCTCCAAGTGTTCTCAACAGCAAATCAAGGGAACGGCGCTCTTCTACTGGCTAATAATTATAGGAGCTGTGTATGTATATAAATAGGATACGTAGGATAACATTATGGACTGCATGAAAAGGCTTATGAACCTATTTTTAAACCACTATAATGTTTTTAAAGGTACAAACGGTTGAAATGCTCACGCTTGTTAACATTACTTTTTTTTGTTGTGGCATAAAAGGAGTCAACTGGACTATAAAGGAAAGTACTTTGCATTACTCCATTATGCTAAATTTCACTGGAAAAAGGATGTGTTGTGACACAGTTGGTTAGGATGCTCTCGCTGTGTGATCGAGAGCATCCTAACCAACTGTGTCACAGTCTGGTATGGGAGCTGCTCTGTTGCGGAGCGCAAGGGACTGCAGCGGGTGGTGAAAACTGCCCAACGCATCACAGGAACTCCACTTCCGGCCATTGAGGAAATCCAGAGGAAACGCTGTCTGCGTCGAGCTCGCAGCATTCTCAAGGACGCCTCCCACCCTGCACACAGACTGTTTTCCCTCCTGCCCTCAGGCAGACGGTTCAGATGCTTCCGGACAAGGACCAGCAGACTGAGGAACAGTTTCTTCCCCAGAGCTGTTTCCTTATTGAACTCTGCCCCATGCTGACACCCCCCCTACTCCCCAACCACCTCCACCCACAAACCCATCTCCTCGTCATCTCCCCCCACTGACCAAAGACTCTACACCTGCACTCAAACACTTTTGAACTGTCTGCACTAAAAACTGAGCATTGCACTAGTCTAGTAACGTTAGGCAGCTACTGTTTATTATTATTATGCACTATTTAACGTTCACTCAATCTGTATTACTTAACTTATCATATGCCCATTTGCCTTTTGTAAATTATGTTTATAGTTCCTGCTTATAGTCTACCTACATTTAATGCACAAATCAACCTGTATAACATGTACATATTACCGCAATCAATCTGTATATCCCGTACCTATATCACTAACATATTATCTGTAAAATACTTATTATTATCTGTATATTGGTATTTACTGCTATTGCACTTCTGGTTGGATGCTAAACTGCATTTCGTTGCTCTGTACTTGTACATGTGTAATGACAATAAAGTTGAATCTAATCTAATCTAAAATCTAATCTATTGCACAAGAAAGGAACTTGTGAATTCCTGTTCCCACACAATTTGGAATATGGAAATATCTATATGTAAATAAAACAACCTCATTAATTCAAAAATAAACCAATTGACAGTCCTTAACGTCTTGATGCCCTCCTTTCCCTTTGGTGGGGGACTTTTTCAGCTTTGCTTCTTATTGCGCTTTCCCCCCTTGTAGCACGTTGGATTAAAGACTGCTTTCCCAGTCCTGAGAGGCTCCCACTAATATAATGTCAAATTGATCTGTCAGCCAGAGGCCCTCTGGATCTGGGACACTTTCCCCATCCCAAAGGCTCGATTAGTGATTAAAATGCTGCTCTGCTACCACGGAGCAACTGGTGGCTGCTGCTTGATCCTGATGTGACCACGAAGAGGCCCGGATCCGCTTCAATTTATACTTTAGTATTAGCTCAAAACCAGAGAGCTCGCAGCCTATAAGGACACATGTGATGGTGGGTGGCCACTTTAACACTACACTTGCATTCCATGCACTTTATCTTATTTTTTTTATCTACTGTTCAATTGTAAATATTCATTCATTTCCATTTATTGCACTGTTTACTGTTAAATGTTTATTAAACGTTCAATGTTATGCACCTTCCACCAGGACAAATTCCTTGAATGTGAAAACAAACATGTCAATAAATGGTTCTGATTAAGATTAATGAAACAAAATGATTAACCCAAGGTCACAATATCTATTATACAACACAACTTAACAGTATTAAAATTAAAGACATCTAAAAGGTTAACAAATTCATAAGAAACTAAATTAAACTAACATAAAACCATGCAAAACAAAACCAAGGAAAACAAAACCAAGCAAAGAAAAACCATAAACATAAGTAAATGAATGACTCAAACAAAACAGTGGCAGTCAGCGTCCTTGCACAACCCCGCCTGGAAGCTCAACGTGGGAAGTGTCAATCACAGGAACTGGACCTAAATTTAAAAGTTTAATTAAGCGTCAAAGAGAGAGGAAGAGGCAGGTCATGGTGTGGCCTATATAGAGTGGCCCAAACAAATGTGGAAGTAGGAGGGGCCAAGGCCTACTCAGCCCCTACAGTAGCCCAGGAGGCAGAATTAATTCAAACTCAACATTTGGGGGGTTCACTCAGTGCCGGTCGTCGCTCCGACATCATCGCTCCATTTCTGCTCCCCCTCTCCCTCTGAACTCGGCGTGACCTCGTTCGTCTGTAAACCAACCGGCGAGCCGTAAACCTCGTCCTTAATTTGCAGAATAAGTGCCGCCGTGCCCTTAAAACGCATAACTGTGGAAACACCTGAGCCGTGAATGTTAAATCGTTCTTCCCCCCCCCGGCTATAACTGCGCAGTGCTCATCTTGTGAGTGTTGCCAACAGATGAAGCGTGTTTATCATTTTGATGCCGTTTACTTTGACAGTGAAAGGTTTCTATGGTCCAAAAGTGCGTTGTGGGAATGTGACGCGCTTCCCACCGGAAAGGTGGCGGCTTAACGGAGTTTTTATGTTTGACAGACGGGAATAAACTGACTTTGAGTGTTTCCCACGAGTATGTCAGAGCATGTGTTTCCATGTGCATGACGGGCCAGAAAGGGGGAGGCGGCTTCACAGACCTGAGAGCTGGTCACCGGGGACGGGAGGCGTGATGCGTTCAAAGGCATGTCTTGGCACATGTATGTGTTCAGGGGGAGTCGGCTAATGATCTGTGGCGTATGGACAATTCTTATGGCATTGATCATTTGCTAATCAGAGCAGTGCCCCTTCAGGCCGCCATGTTGGATGACTTTCAACCGCTTGCAGAGATGTCAAGGGTGAATGATTATCTGAAAAAAAAGGCCAAGACTGAATATTGAGCTCCACAAGGCCATACATATGTTTGTTTTTAATGCAGTTTTTATTGATTGGTAATTATCAATTAATGGGAAGTATACTCAAAATATGCATTTTTAATGCTGACTGGCACTTTTATGACGCTCATTTCTTCGAAACCTCACCGTGAACAACTCACGCAGTATATCATGCTGACATTCACATAATATACATTGTGTGCTCAAAGAAAGATGGGCAAAAACGATAAATCTAAAAGGAACAATACCATTATTTACCAAAACTTTGCAAGAAAGCGTTGATTTTTCTTTCCTTCAAGGCGAGAAATGTTGGGATCTTAACTCAAAAGGCACGTTTTCCCCCAGAGAGGAGAACGGCTCCTCAGTGATGTAAAGACATGCCTCCAGGAGCCACAACACACAGCTGCTGTACACGCCTCTCACACACTGATGAAAAGTGGAATTTATATAACATTTATGTGACTATCAATAGACATATTAAAAAGTTTTATAGCTGGAAACAGCCCTGTGTCACTGGAGTTGCTTGTTTATCAATGGAGCCGCCGTGGTTGTATTTATTGTGGACTGAAAATCAAAGCACTCAGTAATGTATTTTCTGTTCCCTATTAGATAGATAGCTGTGTTAGTTCATCATAGTTTGACGCGTATAGGGCGTCTGATCAAGCTATTTGACTATTTGTATGTTCTGTGAAAGAAATTGGCTTAATTTTTACAGTAATTTAATTCTGCCAAGTGATTAAAAAAAAAAAGCCAGTTCTTTAACAATCATGTCAGCATCCAGCACTAAATTGAATCATTGTCCAGGGGTTTTACAATAATTAGTATACATAAAATATTTATGAATGCCTGCAGTGGCAATCTAATTAATAAGTCTGCTGCTAAGCCTCTGAACACCCACACAGTGGTTCATTAGGCCTCTTCTCAGGACTGTGTGGGGCTGCAGAGACTGATTGAGTAACATCTGAGTCTCCCGTTGGCTTGGTTGCCCCTGTTGGGGCGGGACTAATGACACCTTTTAATGCTCTTATTGGTACATGAAGATGTGTGACCTTCAAAAACAAATAAAATTGACTTACTTATGGCTGAAATATGATTAATCAAGGTCTTTTTTGTCTCTGTGGCTTGCTATCCTCCTGCTGCACAAGCCTACAGCGGAGCGAGGACCGTTCAAGGACCACTGAGTGTGGGAACTTTTAGCTTCAGCAGAGTTGACATGATTTCTCAATGTCTGAACTAAAATAATTATTAGAAATATTTAACTTCACTCAATCGAAGTCAAACTTCGCACAGATGTTCCTACCACATAGAGCTAATTTATATATTTAATAAAACATCCATTAAATTAGTTACGATAATAAAAATGAACTCATTTGTTTTCTCAAAAAATATATTTTTATTTATTTTCTGTGTACCATCATAAACCAATATACCACTAACACATATATGAAGTTATCTATGTTTTGTAAATTCTTCAAATAGACTTGGTGAATGAGGAGAAAATCAGTATTTTGTAAACCATTCGCAATTTTCCACAAAATGGCTGGGGTGCAACTATAGGTTTTGCTTTCTGCAGAGTCTAATCCAACAATGTCCACGTTACTTTCATTTATCCTCACCCAGGTTCATAATCAACTCTAGTAAAGCCAGTTAACTCCTGAATGTAGGCTTACCAGTGGCTAAGAACATGAAAATTAGACAACTATGGGATGTCTTCCAACAAGCATTTTATCTTTTTTAATGTTTACAATGTTTTTTCCTTTCTGAGAAAAGTGTAATTCTACCGATGCTACAGTAGTGTCTGATCTCAACATGCGTCTCGTTATCGAGCGCTCGGGCTGATTTCTGAACACATCCTTCACAAAGCCGACGACCTGCTGCCCCAGTTAACAAGTCAAACGCATCCCAGTGTTCATCAAATGGTTTCCCACGGATCAAATGATACGTTTTTTAATAAAATAAATAAAAGAAAACAAAGTCTTGCATCAGGTTGAGCTCGGCTCTTCCAGATGAGCTAAGCAGCTTATCTGCCTCGCAATTAAAAGGGATTTTCTTTTTCACGGGCCGCATTATTTAGCACGGTTAATAAGCAACTTTCCGAGTGCCATCAGTGCGGTGCGGAAATTACTTGGGGAGTGAGAAGGTGTGGATAATTTAGTAGGATGGGATTTTCCAAAGTCCGTTTCAAGTCCTTGAGTGTTTTTTTTTATATTAAATCATCCCATCTACTACTCCCAAACCGCTCCACCCGCCCTGAATCAATATTAGTCTCATTCAACAAGTTAAAGCCCTTGTTAAAGGATTTGGGAGGTAATGGAACTGGTAACTCCTGACAGCTACTCCTGTGTGCTGGCTTGCAGGATAATGAATCCTGGGAATACGGCAGAAGGGCAAGGTATTTACCCTAGCTGCAAGGCAACTGCCGTCCATCCTGCAAACAGCTCCGCTGCCACACTGAAGCCCCGGTAATGAGCTGACAGGTGCAATGTTTACACTCGGATTGCCACTCAAGTTTCGGGGGCTGATTCTCGGTTTAGTCTCTTTTGACATTAATGATGTCAGCCCAAACGGCTCACCTTTTCCATTGATTGTCACATATTTTCTGGAGAGGGATCCGCACACACTTTGATGCAAGGAAATCCAAATGATGCGGCGCAGGTGATGCCGCGCTGGGCAGGATTTATGCTGGAATGCAGCTTTTTTTCTCATATGTGTAAATATCAAAGTAGTTCTGCAAAATTCCCAATAATTGAGACTTGTCGATTTTTATTATTTTTGTAACTTATTTTACTTGTCTTTCTGCAGCCTGCAGAAAACAATTTTGGAGCGATTTCTGATGCAAAATCTAGTTTGGGCCCCCTATTATGCGGGGGAGGGGGGATTCAAAACCCTTAAGGTGGTCTGGGGACATATTTAACATTTATAATACATAAATATTTGCACTTTAAAGTCTTAACTTTGCTTTGTGAGTGCAGCTTCAGAAAGGTGGTTTCATTCTTTTCAAGCTGGACGTTGCTGACAGTCCAATAATTTCTTTCATAAAGGTTATTGGTCACAATATTGATATTGATCATGAGTTTGAAGTTGATTTGCTCACAAGACTCAGCTCGCTGTCTCACTAATGACGTTTGTCTAATTTCTTTTTTTGCGTATAGCTACCAAGAGAGACTGGCATTTTAATAAAATAAAAAAAGAGGCCCTCTCACCTAAAACTGGATTATTAAATGAAAGCAGCTTATGGGTGTTAAAAGATTTCTGGATATAAACCTTACAAAGGTTTGTTAAATTTTCCCTGATCATGATCAAAGCTTTACACAATTTTCTACAATTATGCAGACCTTTCTTTCGGCTTCGAGTATAGTACTCTTCCAAATAACTTTCTGGAAATTACGCTGACATCAAAAAGAGCTCGACAGATTAGATGATCTGAACGCAGCCATCAGCTAACCATTTCCATTACGGATATGCACCGTCTTTTAAAAACGGCCCTCGTTATCTATTTCGTCGACCTTTTCCCAGGGGTCGGCTCAGCCTGGGGTTAACCTGCAGGAGGAAATCACCCGAAAAGCTTGCTTCTCGAAGGCTCCTCGTGTGCCACAAAATGCTTCTCAGCCCCTCTGTGGCTGGTGAAGGGGCTAATGCTCCTCATTAGAGAGGTGACCTTTCCGAAATTTGCCCGCTGTGCACTCCTCGCCACCGCCTGATTACCTGAGTTACTGTGGCTGAAATCAAATAGCCCGGCGCTCCTCACGAGTCGGAGAAACGCATTTCAGGAACGCCTCTCTTGGCAGACTTTCCGGGTGGCGGCGATGGGGTTTGAGGGTTGGAGCGAGCGCGACGATTGTGGTCGTGTGTTCGAAAATAAACTCCAGAGATAATGGCTTACGGGAGACATGCGAACGTGTCATGGCTTTCGCTCTCACAGTGATGGAAAATAACAGCTTTTTTCATTTCTTTTTTTTTATGGTTGTGTAGAAAAACAGACCCAAGTCCTACATGAGGACTTTTAGTTTATTTATGCCTTGAATATTGAACGTTGCTTGTTCAGGATTTGGCAGGATATCAAAAACGAATCTGAAAATGTTAGCCTTGGGGTAAATGAACAAGTGGATACTTCTTTTTATAATATATGTATGTCCTTTTATTCATATTTGTGTATATATGTGTGTGAAATATGGCACTTTTCACAATAATTGCTGTTCTTAAAGAGGGAAACATCTGTCAAGTATCCTATGATTTTTTTACTTTGCAGATCTGGATCCACTTTATTATTATTGTAATTTTGAGACTTACAATAATTTCCATAATCTCTACAAACATTTCCTGTTCTATTAAGTATGGTGCAGCGTGCTTTTTGAGATTGTTTGAAGGTCCATTTTTTTTATGTATTTTGTTCACAGCCTATTTGGGAATAAGTAATTTCAATGGAATTTTAAAGCAATAATTCCATGCAATGGCCATTTTACCAACATAACCTGATTGTGTATCTACTTTAGCTGAATAGATTTGCTTTCACCTCTTGTAAATGCTGTTGTTCAGTGAACGCATACGGACGACAAATGACGCGTCATTAAAATCCAGATTTATTGAGGTTCTCACTGGAACGTCGATAGTGTTGTGGATTCATGAATCACTGACCAACTATTTTGTCTGGAATAAAGTCTGAAGACTCGACTGAATCCAGCTACTACAGGAACTAACTGTCCCGGTATGAAGAGACATTATCTTTGGCTGGGCAGAAGGTGAGAATAAAGAGCAGAGTTTATCCTGCTTCCTGCTACAGAGAATGTTCAAATGTCAGCAGTTTTTTCTTTTCCCCTCTCCTCAGATTAAAGGAAGGTCATCCATGCTTATCTCGTCCTCTTTACAGCACGACAACTGTTACTACTCATAGCTCAGTCAGGTGTACCGAGAGCTAGAATAAAGCAAAATTGTATTTTATTTTATTTTTTTAAACCCAGATTCCCAATTAGAACATTTGATTTGCCGTACATGGACCGTTTCAATGGAATTGCATTGCAACATGCTATTCACATACACTGCAACAAGGACAATATAAAATAGGGGAGGGGCTAAATGTAGGTTCTTGCACTGTGAAAGTGTCCATAAATGACAATTTACTATATTTTGGAAATTTTTTCAAAACATTATTGGCAATCCGGGGCTGTTTTTTCTTGGTTAGTATAGTTTCCTGACAACTTTCTCTTAAATAGTATTGTTTTAGTAAAAACAATATACAACATTCTGAGAATAGCAAACACATACTCCATATCCTTGGTGAACGCCAAATACTTCAAGATAGACATGTATTTGAGATTTTAGTTTCATGACCAAATTGTCCAGAAAATGCAAATACATGTATTTTAAAACTATTATGCTGAAGGAGACGTGCAGCCGGACAGTTTGGAGACACTTATTTGGAAAGTGGCATAAAATGAGGTTTCATAATGATGCTGAGGGAGATGGTAGCTCCAGTACATGGCAGCTTTCATAGCTTTCTCCATAATCACACAAGGTTCCAGGTGGTATTTCTGGCAACCCACCATGCATCCCTGGAGGTGCCAAAACAAACATACTGACGTTAAACACAAAGTTAATCTTCATATTCTGTATTTATTTATTTTTTACCACAAAAAGCACATTGCACACTGTGAGCACACATACGGTATATATGGGTTTGCCGTTGGGTAATGTTCCGATGTGATCGCCATCTATGGGTCGGACCGGCACCGAGCCACGGATGGATATCAGAATCGTGGCCGATCGCCATCACCGGAAGAGGCGATCATCCGGGAAGTTTAGATCTTTCAGAATGCTGATTCTCAAACGGATAACAGTCATCAAGACCCATTATAAATGCTGAAAGACAATGGATTGTATAACAATGGTAACAACCAGGAACGTCACCCTAGAATTCTTCTAAAAAGCAACACAGATGACATCAGTGGGAAAGGAAACTTCCCTTGAATCTGTATTCAAGGGCGACTGTGGGTCAGTGGTTAGCAGATCTGTCTTTCAATCAGAGGATCGGTGGTTCGATCCTCTTAAGTCGCTTTGGATAAAAGCGTCAGCTAAATTAAATTTAATGTAATGTATTCTAGTATGAAGTTCATCTGAAGAAGCTCTTAAACTACATGCATTTTTTTTTTATTGAATGTATTGTCACACTTTTCCAAAATAAAACAAAAATTAGTCATAGTAAAATCATATATTTTTGTTGTTGTTGATGCACACCTTTATGGAAACGTGGGAAATAACTCTCAAATCTTCCGCTATGAGATGAGCAATCAAAAAAGTACAAGGTTAAAACATTGCAGGTGATGGGGCCATAAACGGCCCATTCTCATAACCATTTGGTGCCTTTGAATGGTTATGTTTTGTTGTAAAGTTACACCCAACTCTGGAAGCAAAGAGAAAAGCCTAATGGTAAAAATACATTCTGATAAATCCCTTGCATATTTTTTATGAAGCTGTGAAAGACGTTACATACACGTTTTTGTAATGCCCATATGTCCAGGCCGTGATCAGCACACATAAAAGTAATTATTCCATCGATTTAAAACTGTGTTGTTACAAGAATAGCATGACCAGTGTGGGCGTGTTTCGCTGCCAATGCCAAGAGCACTAACCAATATTCTGAAACATTATAAAAAATGTAAACAAACTTAGTTCATTTGTAGTAACTACATGAATATTTATGGTGGTTTACAACAGTTTAGCACTTGTTGTTAAAGTAATGGCGTTAAGGTATTGAAGGCGATGTTTCACGAGTTACCAATTAGGATTTCTTTTGTCGTATCTGGATAAAAACGATTAAACAATCGCAGTCGTGCTGATATACGACGATATTCCATCCCTCAGTATGAAAACGGGAAATCTCTTCCCTGAGTGGGGGCTCATCCGTCTTTAATGTGTTCTCTCCCAAGAAGTGCTCGTGGGGTGACTGCCTCTCAGATGACCTTCCCCCGGCTGATGAATTCCTTCCACGAAAAACACCCCCCGTGGTATTGCGACAGCGCTCGGAGCAGTCGTATTGAAAAGTCATGTTCTGTCAGGTGCAAGTTAAGGCGCCATCCATTTGGTTTTCATAAAAACGACCTCCGTCTCGGATTAAATAGGAATCTGGCCCCGGAAAACGTGATGCTTTTTCTCCTTGAAGTAGCGGATTGCTGATTCCATCCTCGTTCGGTATGAGTGGTGTTTAAGGGGCAGCAATCCTTTTAACGCTCTGGATCATATGCAGCGGGACACACGCAAAGAATAACTTTCACCCGGGCTTTACATAAAGCATGTGGGATGTAGCAAACACATAATAGACTTCTTACACTGGATCAAGGATGCAAGCTTAGTCAGATGCCTATGAAATGGAATTTTCCAGTCTGACACCCTGATAGACACACTGTTGGAAGCTTTTGCAGGTATATATGCTACAGTAAGCCTTCCCGGAGAAAGCTCATGCGATCTGATATGGCATGCATGGCGTTGATGCGGTGCACTCGTCCATGTGGTCTTTTTTTATATCCCTGTACCGAGGTGGGAGATGGAGCTTGGCAGGGTATAATGACTGTACCCGTCATTGCAGGGGTTGAGATCTGTCTGGAACTATTACTAATGATATCGTGCCCCCGAGCCAATTAATCAGCAGCTGCAACAGAAAATAGTTGTACTTTGAGTGCTTATTTGGGCTTTTCATTGATTCTATTCAATTGTTTTTTTTTTTCTGAATGGTTGATTATTATATTAATGTCTGGAAATAGTGACGAATGCATGCCCCACAGCCCAAAGATGACGTCTTCAGATTTACTTGTTCATTTCCAAGACTCAATTTTCATTACTTAAATTATAAATTAAATAAAAATGTTCAGATAAATTAACACAATTTAAAAAGAACAAGAAAACAAGCTTGTTAGTTCATGCCTGTGTTGCGTAAGATGCCCTCTAGATGGCTCCTCAGGTACAAAGTTTGTAATTGGTGTAAAGTTTGGTAACAGAAGCACGACCCGCCTGCTTTTAACCAAATTTCAAACCACATTGAACAACTTAAATGGTCATTACGTTTTCCGTGAGCTTCTCTATTGACCTCTTCGGCAACCTGCAGGATTTACCATATCGATGCAGCGAATCTCCTCCTACACGATTCTCTGACACGGCCACCTCTGACCCATCGCATCCTCTACAGTCACCCCGTGTAATAGATATAAACAACAAATTAACATTTTCACAAGATCAAAAAATAAATAGTAGTACTACAGTATATTGAAAGGCCTAAGAATGAATGTAAATTAAATGAACAGTTACAACGTGTGTGTGTGTGTGTGTGTGTGTGTGTGTGTGTGTGTGTGTGTGTGTGTGTTTGTTTGTGTGTGTGTGTGTGTGGGAGGGCAGTGGAGTGTGTAGGGTTGGAAGTGCTTTGAAATCCCACTGGGCGAAGACTTTATTGGTATTTTTGATGGCCACAAATCTCCGGACCTGCTAATCATTGAGTCATTGTTATTGTTCAACAGCCCCATTAATGCCGTCCCCTTCAAGACATTACAAACATTTGGTGCAACGGGGCATTGAAAATCTCGCTTTTCGCCACTTAACTTCTTGCAAGCCAGAGCCCCCATTTTTGGGGGCAACGGTTTCAAAAACTATTATATGACAAAATATATGTTTTGAGACACATTCGAGTACTGTAGGACGAGCTCTGGTGCTTTAAAAAAAAAATCAGTCTTTCCGAACTTCTCCAAATGTCTGAACTAAAATAATTATAAAAAATACTTAACTTCACCCAATCAAAGCCACACTTTGCACCGATACTCCTACAACATTGAACAATTTCATATATAAATTAAAAGTGTTTGTTGATATAGTTAAGATAAAGAAATTAACTTTGAAATGTTTTCATCCAGAAATCTATTTTTTTATTTTCTGTGTACTATCATAAACCAATATACAACTAACACATATATGGCCTTATTATCTATCTTCACAAGGGCTCTCTGTATATTATATATACTGAGCGACTGTGGCTCAGTGGTTAGCAAGTCGGTCTTTCAATCAGAGGGTCGGTGGTTCGATCCCCGGCTCCGGCAGTCTGCGTCGTTGTGTCCTTGAGCAAGACACTTAACCCTCATTGCTCACCGTTGCTGTGTCTACGGTCTACTGTATATCATGTAAGTCGCTTTGGATAAAAGCGTCAGCTAAATGTAATGTAATATATATTTTTTAATTTTCAAATAGACCTTGTGAATGAGGAGATAATCAGGATTTAATATGAGATAAAAAGCATTCGCAATTTTTGCTGAAAAATTGAAAGTGGACTTTCACCGGTGACGAAGCTTGCAAATGAAAAAACCTCACTGAGATAATGTTGACTAGAAAATGAAGATCTCAAACGCAGGCTCAGGCTCAGTGGAGAGCAGGTGAACTGCGCTGGTGTTCCTTACGTGAACTGCATCAAAATGAAGTGCCTTGCCTTCAGACGTGTGCGGCAAAATGTTGTGAATCCAGCCTGTCAACACTCCCCTCGCAGTATTATTAGAGATGCATTTCCTTCCTTCTCTGAACTCTGAGGTCACGTTGAAGGATGGAGACGACGATGGCGGCCGGGGTATTTTTGGTCTACTCTTAATATTTCCAGTATTTAGCTGTCAGCTGTCGTCAGTGACGTTCCCGATGAAAAGGGAACATGGCAGCTGTTCTTTTAGTTGTGGCCCCTGACAAACTATTCTGTCACGCATATTGTTTGACTCCAGGCATTCGACATAATGTTTGTCGTGCGTCGAGGCTTGAGCAGTTTGTAAAATGCCCGATTCCACTTGAATAAAGAAACCCACTGATCTATCGCCATGTTGTTTCTGTACAATCCCTTCGATATGAGTCGGGCTTATATTCCCTTAGCTGTCGGTGTGTAATAGCTCAGGCTCAAATAGGGGTAATATATGCATGCCTCTGAAACAATCAGTCTTGTTTATCCAGAGCCCTTAAACCTCCAGGATCAGAAAGTTTCTGCAATGAATTCTGATTTGCTAAATCCCTGTCCAATTTAGTGCCTCAACTCTGCACAAACATCAAAACAAACTCTCTCCCTCTTCGTGGCACCAGCTGTTGGATTTGGGGCGAGAATAACAAAGCGAAAGGGGGTTGCATGATGGAGACAAAGAAGAATCGCAATTTGTTTATTAATGTCTCTCTCCTTCTTGCTCCGACTCCCCCACCCACCCACCACCACCCCTTCATCTCCTCTCTCCTGGAAAGTCTTTGCGTCTGCTAACTGAGGAGCAACAGCACAAATTTAAATCGCGCTCTAGCGGGGTGCCTTTCGCAGGTTGACTCATTTTAAAGTTTCCTTGGCTGTGTCTCCTGCCGCACTCCAGAGTTATATTTGGTGTTAGTGAAGTTCGTTTTTTTTTTTTCCCCGAGAACGTCTGTGAAGTCGCTTTAAGGAGACGGAGCCGTGTGTGTCGAGAGCAAGGCCGCATAATTTGTATCTCAGGTGCTCATTGAAGTACACTCGCTTGGCAGGAGTCACAGCTTTGCCCAAAAGTGTAAAATATCAGTTTATGGCGCATCTGTCCTCTTTCAGCCTCGATGAAGGCAGGAAATGGAATCAAAAGACTCATATTTAGTACTTGGGAAGGGATTAATTGCCCGAGGCCGCAGTTGATGTTTGGACATCTGTTTACTTGTTGTTGTCTCTAATTAAAAACGATAAACAGTTAGTAATGCCAAATCTGTCTCCTTTTTGGGGGGATTTTGGAAGCAATGTAAAACATGGCTAGCTGGTTATATATCCTGGTCGTGTTGTACATACATTGCAAATGTTATTCTCATTTTTCCAGTTGTTTGATATCGTCTCCTTTTTATTAATCTCAAGTTTGATGCAATCTCAGAATTGGTTATCGGGCGGGAACAAAGAATTCACTCAGGGTGCAACCAGTCATCGGGAATCTTCAAACTTTTTCATTTATTACCCGGTTCAGAGGCTTGTCTGAGAAGAACAAGAACAACCTGAATGCTATTGTGAGAGTCTACTTCAGGGTAATTGGAGCCAGGTAAAGAGACTCGGGTTTCCTCATGGAGAAAGAGGTGGCCAACAAAAAAAAAAAGCAAAGGAAATGACCAACCAACCCGACCATGTTCTGTCCTGTAAATGTGTTGTAATGCCCTCAGGCCGGCACCATAATGTCCATTAGTAGAGCAAAGCAGTAATCTAAGTCCCACATACCTTCTGCTATCAGGCTACTAAACGGAGAACATTGAGAGTCATTCTAAGGGAATAGATTGATGTTGTTTTGGTCTGGATGTAGATGGTTTATTCCTTTTTATTAATTCCTGTTCATTGTAATGACTCCTGTATGTTGATCTGTTTCCTCTGACATATATCACGCCTGTTATGTTGAAGCTGTGTGTGTGTGAACTGGGTAAAGCTAAGAGTGAATTACCCTTCTTGGGGGAAAATAAAGTTATTTGAATCTGGAGGAAGTGTTGCACCAACGTTGACCTGGAAAGCTGAGGGATCACAAGAGTTATTCCAATTCATCCTAAAGGGGAACACAAAGGTTTGTGCCAAGTCTCATGTCAATCCATCCAGTAGTCCGGCTATTGAACACTTTATCCTGGTGGTGGCGCTAGAGAGAAGGTCAGAGTACCACCAAAGCCATTAGGATCCATCCAATAACGAATATGGATGCCTGTACAAAATGTCTACAACCCGCTGAACAACATCGCCATCTCCAAGGCCATGCCCCTAAAACACTTCCTGTCAATGAATTAAGATTTAAGAGTGAATATTCAGCATACGAGGCGGGATGTAAACTCCACTAATGCGCTCTTCAGCTGCACAAGAGCCGCCCGGCCCTCCAAGAACGCTCTCACAAGCTTCACTTCTCCATCCGGTGCTGGGTTTGATCTTTTTGCCAGACCGTGCGCTGTCAGATGTTCTGGATGGGATTCAACAGCCTTTTTGATCTGAAGATGGTAATGGCTCTGTATTGACTAGAATATTCAGGAGGAGCATTTCAATTCATCCTCTCACCACAGTGTTCAGGGGTTTTTCTTCTATCTTCCAGGGACAATTTTGCATATAATTTCCTATTTTTACTCCCAAGCCCCCACACAGACACATTTCACCAATGCCATCCAGATACAACATTTGACACCTTGGTAGAGAGTGAATTAAAAATGCATCGAAGAGGAGAGAGTCTGGCTGTGAAGTGATATACTGCTTGTCAGTCTATACAAACCTCTCACATTACGCTTTTTAATCACATATGCACACCAGCAGGGCATTAGGCGGTGGATCTCATTGCAATGACGAAGCATTACATTAGGACTTTGGTTTCGCGGGATATTCCATCACTGAATCTTTCCAGCGACTGTCCAGAAGCCCTATCTGCTGCCGAGTTTATCATAACAGCTTGAGAGTAGATGACCCGCCAGATGTTTGTAATCTCACACCGAGAAGCTTGCGACTGGGGTTGCAATCAGATAAGGGAACATAGGAAGGGATTATAAATGGTGGCAGTGGGGAAAAGGCTATAGATTCCAGCGTAATCGCTGATAGACGGCGAACGCCCTCTTTCACCCCCGTCACACGCCGCTCAGTATCTACTCCGACCCCAATATCTGATTTATTTTTGGCATTTCTTTTTTCTTTTTCCAATGTTTATAAAGGAAACACCCTCGTGATTATGTTGTTGCTTTGAATAAAGCGGGTGAATCGAGAGGCGCCAGCTCATTTCTTCTTGCTAGTTTGTAAGGCCCCATTGAGAGTGTATGGTTGTGTTGGCAGGTTAATGATATCAGCTTGAGAGTAGTTTTTAATCACAAACAGCCTGATGAGATAGGTTGGGCTGGAGTTACTCCTGCAATAAACAGAAGCTCTTTCCCCTCCTTTCTCCGTTCCCCATTTTCCTTTTCTTGCTTTCTTCACCGTCGAATCCCAAGAATGGGGAGATTTCGGAGAACCTGAGCGACGAAGGAGCTCACAATGGAGCGGATTAAAAGGAATCAGTCATATTTACAGCGGTGAACAGCAGGACGTATTCACCCTGTGGCGAGGCACCAGCAGGTTATTGGCAACATCGCCTGCCGATCCTGGTGAAGAAGTACAAGATAATTTTTTTTTTGTTAAAGAAAAACGTTTCCTGACTGCTTTTGACAGAAAGAGGCCTTTGTTTGTTTACATGCATAAATAAATATTAATGGTCGCATTAACAGGATTTAAGAGTGGGGTAAAGTAAAGCTCTAGTCAAATGGCTTTAAAGGAACATTGTCATTTATTCATAGGATTATTCATAGTAAATATTAAAGTAAAGAATAGTTCCCATTTTAGTTTTTTACCGTTTAGCGACTCCATATTTCTGCAGCGCTGTAGGGAATCAAAGTCATCCTCTTTTTTTTTTTTTTCTTTTTTACTCTTCAGTATTGAAACATGTTTCACTCCATTAGAGAGTGAAAATTGGAGCCATGGAAGTGTAAAAAATTGAACATCAGTCCCCCCCCCTAGGCCCCTGAGGTACATCAAGAAATGTTGGCTCGCCAAGCTCTCCCCGTTAAGAGCATGTTCTGCCCGTGAAGACGGCCTCGCAGTGAGACTACATTAATTCAACATGCTACTGGATGCCAGCCGAGTCCTGCGGTCACATCTCACCATTTAGCGAATGTGTTTGAGTGTAAAGACGTATGGTGCGTTCACACCGAACGCGACGCAAATTATTTGCGCGACCAGATTACATGTAAAGTCAATGCACAGACGCGTATGGTTGCGACGGACGTGAATTTACGCCGGGCGGCGCGTATGATGTGAGTTGAAAATGTTCCAACTCGGGCGAAAATTCGCGTCGCGAAAGCCAATCAGCGTTGAGAAGCTCTGAGCGTCATCACTGCCGGTGCTGAAATCAAACTGCTGCTGGTCCGCTTGAAGCAGCGCTGGCAGCGGCCGTCATTCAGACGCTGTTGTGCGGCTACGGATGATATTATGAACCCGGACACGGGGGCGTTTGATGGTCCGACATTAGAGGGACTTCCACAAGAAGTTTAAAGCAGAACTAGTGGTTAGTTTAATGGTGGATGGGGGAAACGGTACTGTTTTTACGGAGATAAGCCACAGAGATAAGCCCCGCCCCCTTTCAGGCGCGAGTAAAGCCAGTAGCGAATGACGCAAATTAACCACATAAAGTAACATTCGGTGTGAACACACCATCACGCTTTGCAACCATGTTGTCCTAATTAAAGAGACGATCTCCGACATTTGCATGGAAATTACTTCTGTTTTTTTGCTACATTCAGTGATGGTAGTTACTGTACACAGAAAAAACACAAAAACATAAGAACTGGGTTATGGCAGAGATGGTTAAAAACATCGACAGGTGAGGAGACTATTGATTCTGTTGGGAGTCACCATTATCCATAGTTGATGATGTTTTTCTTGGTGGATAATAAAGCTACGTTTTGGCCTTTAATTAACCAAACAGCAGTCTGAAGCTTTAAGCAATACAAACATTAAAAACATAAAACAATGTTGTGGATTAATAGCACGACAGCAGGTTTGTAGGTACAAGTATGCAACATTAGTTATAGTTACACAATAGAAAATCATAGACAAAAACGCAATATTATTTTTTTTTTTTAAATGTTGGTTATATACAACCCAGTGCCTTTAGAGGGACGGCCCTTTTTCTCTGACATCGGCAGTAGTTTTCAGCCAATCAGGCACACTCTGACACTGTTAGCTGTGTACATATGCATTCTGCTATTTTCTTTCTAAATGCAGGAGGTATATTTGGTTATTAAATCAGTATACTGACATCCCAATGTAAAATATGGGGAAATCAAAATATCCTTCATGTGTCTAGAGGACACCCACAAGGTGATGATAGTTTGTTTCTGTCAATCCTTTACCCTCCTGGTGAAAGATTGACATCTCGGCTCACTTTATAAACCGTCCAAGTTTTATTAATGTAGTAATTCAAGAGGGGTTATGTGTCATTCATATATTGTTCTTCCAGCGGCTCCATCTCTTATGCGCTTCGATCCATCTTCCTTAGTTTGGATTTCAGCTGTTGTGAAAAAAAATGGAGGAGGAAGAGGAGGAAGAAGACACCGCCATCCATAGAAAGTGCAAACACGACAAAAATGATTGGACCGGTACGGTCAACAGGATTTAGGGATTTAAACTTTGTCTCCTGATGTTGGAGTTATAATTACCCTCAATGCAGCGGAGGCATTCACCGTCACAGATTTAAAAAAATTGAGAGTCGCCTTTAATTCCTGAGCGGACACGGAGAGGAGCACCTCTTCCAGGAACCGAGGCGGCAACAACAATACAAGGAAAAACACATCACAGCCCCGGCTGCACTGCCTTAATGCACCCTCCCAACCATGACCATTTCACACAACAAGATGTTACATAAGGACAGAAAATGATAATTACAATTTGATGAATAAGAACATGAACTTGCAGATTATCACTTTGCATTCGTTGCCGTTGGTTTGTGTTTCACGTCACGGTGGATTAGCCGCTCGGAGGCCGTTGCTGTTTTTCAGTAGACGATGGTGTGAGACCTGCTCACGGATGGTGGACATTTGGTTTGCAGCAGATTATGGATCTCTGCTTGTGTTGTCGGCCTTGTGAGGATAACCACCAGCACAGATCACTGCACAAACTGGTGTGGAACTGGGTAATGTGCAGGGTGCCTGGTCAATGCAATGTGTGTGTGTGTGTGTGTGAGGGATGGGCCGAGAGAGCATCTGTATATGGGTAGCTTAATTCGTTTTAATCATATTAGGTTGGATCACTAGATGAACTATTTACACAGTGCTTTCATGAGGTGCACAGGACCAAATCCTATTGGCTATCGGCCTAATCTACTGCAAAAAGCTGCATCCAGCAGCAGCTTTGGTGGGGACTCGGTGTCCCTTTGGTGCAGGCCCGGGCATGAACATACGTGGGGCATTAATTTGTCTGAATTGGGATTGAGAACAAATTGCCACTCTACATTCCCAAATCCAGGCGCGATTGAGAAATAATGAGCAGCTCAACCCACATAAAAGGTTCACGAGATTATCCCCCTCGGAGTTATACAGCTCGCCCCTGTTCCTGGCCAGTAAGTGAGCTGGTTTTCATGACGCACAGACTTATCATGGACATAAACAAGCCTCAATAAAGCCTCAGCAGGAGTCAGATTGGACCGTCATCAGTCTAAGGGATCAACCGGGGATCAATCTCACCATATTGGTTTTGCTCTATAATGAATGTTGTTTATATTTGGAATATGTTATCCAAATTGTTTCTGAATATTGTGACATATACACAGTGAACTTTTCCTGGACAGTGAGAGCCACATTCATCTACAATGCTCAAAGATAATCCCTGAGCAGCATTGCATGCTATGATAGCACTAATGGCTGAAATAGAATTATGATCCTCATCGTTCAAAAGAGGATCAGGATGAAGGTCGTGCTGACCTCTGGAGTGGGCTCTCAGGGCTGAAGCCACTACAGTCACCGTTCTGGGGTTGGCTCAAGAGACCTTTGGAAAATGGTGATGGTCGGTGCAATCACAGGATTTCAGCCACCTTTTATTCATAATTGTGAGTGTATTCCATGTGCCACTCACATTGTGTATGGAATACTCCATTTCAATGGAAAGGTTTCAAATTTCTGGATCATATGACCGCAGATACTTACTTTTATCAGTCAAAGTTCAGGCTCTGTGGTTTGATAGGAGAGTGAAATCATGTCATATTGTACCAGTGGCTAAATGAATTAACGCTATACCTTATTGATATATTTTTTCTTCTCGTTTCTGCTACATTATCTCCAAAGCAAAACTAAAAATGAAATTTTTTTTTAAATTGTCGAAGGAATCTTCATTTAATGTGTGACCAGATGTGTGTTTCTGTGGTTGAGGGAGTTTTAAGTGGTTGGTTCTTTCATGTGGGATCAATCCACCCAGCAGTATATGTTCTGTCTGTTTTAAGTATTTACTTTACACTGATGCTTTTATCCAAAGAGACTTACATGCTATACAGTAGACCGTAGACACAGCAACGGTGAGCAATTAGGTTTAAGTGTCTTGCTCAAGGACACATGGACATGGACTAGTGGAGCCGGGGATCAAACCACCGATCCTCTGATTGAAAGACAGACCTGCTAACCACTGACCCACAGTCGCCCTATATATTCCATGTATTGTGTCCATTACTATCACATTTGGGTGTAGTTTCCGCAATAATTGTTGGCAGGCAAGGTGTAGCCATCATTTTGTAACATTTTGATATGCAGCTCCTGAATTGCATAAAACATTTGGTAATGGCTTTTTCAGTCCATATTTTGAAGCCTCATGTTTAGAGAGACATGGGATTTGGTACCAATCAATCTTCTAACATCTACAATGCAAAAACGCTAAAACACATCTGTGTACTATTTAAATTGCAAAGAGAATGATACACTGTGTTAAGGACTGTGTGCTGGTGGAGAAAGGTGAGGTAGAGAGCGACAGAAAATAAATCGACAGAGATAGAGAGCGAATTAGAGTGAGATTTGATAGAAAGAAAGCGCGACAACTTGGCGGCGTTTAGTATGCAGAAGGCAAGGCCAACACTCTCAGCGCCGCTGTCGAAGTCTGGGACTCCTCTGCAGCGAGCGGTCTAAACTTTCTCACATAAGCCTTCGCCTCGAGCCACGAACTCAAACATTTCAGTCACATTCGCTGAGGCTAGGAACGAGAAAAAAAAAGCCTTATTACTTCTGATCAAAGGTTGGTGTTTTCTCGAGAAGACATGATTTCTGCTAGAATTTGCATGAGATGGTGAAGGCGGGTCATCTTCAGTGACGAGAGAGACTTCCAGAAACAGGCGGGATTTATTTACTTCTGAAGACTGTTTGCAAAGGCTCTGTCTGAACTCTGACCTGGAAAGAAATGTGCTTGACAATATTTATTTTCATTAAATTGCTTCAGATACAATATAATTCCCAGGCCTTTCTGATCTGAGAATACAAAACTCAATATATATTTCAAGCTCATGAAAGTACTTGACCCCTCCAGTTTGCCTTTAGAATATCTCGATGTAATGACTTTTGCACAAATAAATACAGATATCAATGAATAAATGAAGCTACATTATGAATGTAAAGATTATTACATGGCTTACAACACATGTGTCAAACTCAAGGCCCGCGGGCCAGATGTGGCCCGCCACGTCATTTTATGTGGCCCGCGACGGCTTGGAAGGCATGATCACCACCATGGACCCGTTTTCAGTCTGTCGCGGATCCATTTCCGGTTCGTCGCGGACCCGTTTTCGGTTCGTCGCGGACCCGTTTTCAGTCGGTCGCGGACCCGTTTTCGGTTCGTCGCGGACTCGTTTTCAGTCGGTCGCGGACCTTTGCATGGGCAATATAAAAATCTTGTGATTTTATTTTGAAGGGAATTTTGAATGCAGCAGAGTGCGTCTATTCACACTCCTCAGTGCTGCGTGCACAACACTCTTGCATGAGTTTACACACTCACTATTTGTGATAGTTCACTTCATTCCCGACCTTTTTATTATGTTTGTGCATGAATGCACTGCTGAGTCTGTTAAAAAAGGCTGAAGTTATACAATGAGTATGTGTGTTGTATTACTTTGTGTCCTTAAGATGCACTTTGGGGTTTTTAATTGAGTGTAAAAGGGAATATTTCAAACTAGTTTTTTTGTGTTGGCATGTGAGATTCTGTACCATTTCAGGCTCAAACTGCACCATATTTTCATTAAATCCATCTGAGAAGTTGAACATGTTCCTTGCTTTGGATCTCGGGTCATTCAGGGGTGATGGTGCAGCCAGACCAGTAGAACCACTGCTCCATACCACATGCATGTTCTTATTGGCTAGTTATGTCCTTCTCAACTGTGACAAAAAAAGCTTTGAACAAAGTTAATATAACAACGATTGTTTCATCTTTGTCTTTGTTATTTTCTTCTGTTTTAAGTTTGATCTTTGATAGAATAATGTGGGTTTATATACATATATATATATATGTATATAAATGCATGTACAATATTTTTACACTTGAATAAACAATACAAAGACAGTTATTTAACAATATGTTCGGTAGTAGTTAAATTTATACAGTGTTACAGTTACAACTGGCCCTTTGAGGGCGACCATGATGCTGAAGTGGCCCGCGGTGAAAATGAGTTTGACACCCCTGGCTTACAACATAGATAAAACAAAACTCAAATCCAGGAGCATTGGGCGACTGTGGCTCAGTAGTTAGCAGGTCCGTCTTTCAATCAGAGGATCAGTGGTTAGCAGGTCCGTCTTTCAATCAGAGGATCAGTGGTTAGCAGGTCCGTCTTTCAATCAGAGGATCAGTGGTTAGCAGGTCCGTCTTTCAATCAGAGGATCAGTAGTTAGCAGGTCCGTCTTTCAATGAGAGGATCGGTGGTTCGACCCCCGGCTCCGGTAGTCCATGTCTATGTGCCCTTGAGCATGTACATGCTGTATGTAGACTCATCACGTGCAGAACCACATGCATCAGTAATATCCATGTATTCATAACAGCCGCAGTTGTGTTGTGGTCTGTTTGTGTGTGTATACGTGTGGGCTAGAAAATAAATGCATCAAAATACACTTAAATATTAATAATGGTAATAATGATTAAATAAACTGGTCCAAGGCTGCAAAGCAGTCTTAGAGAATCACTGGAAATCAGCAAAGCTGGTCAGTTGCATAAGACAAGGTTGGTCAACACTTTCATTATTGTTTAATTTCATCACCATTAGTCCCTTTGCATTAATAAATAGTGCGTGATAGTGGTCCGAGACACTACTATCCTTCTTATTACAGGGAATGTAATGAAGAGATAACATTTGAGCTAATAATTTATTGAATTAGTTCATTTTGATTAATACAAAAAAAGAAAAACTATATTAATTTGATAATTTTATGTTTTATTCAAGCATTTCATATTTGCTTTTTTGGAGTTTCAGCAGCTGGGCTGTGTACTCTGGAAATCTGAAATGATTTGTGAGCAAATCAGAGCTTACAGCTGATTCACATCTCCTTGACTTTTCAGTCGGTCGCCGTGATTCCGCTTCGGAAATGGCACTTAGTAACACCTGCTAGGATGTGTTTTTTTAAAAACTTTTCTCTTAAGCTGTTTTCAGTTCATTGGTAAGTTTCAGTGTGTCAAAAGGTCCATCATTTCTCCCAAAAATTATACTGTGCAACAATTTAAATTATTGGTAGAAAACAGGTTGTTTTTTTTATTAAATTTCCAGATGGCTAGTGGGGTATGATTAAAAAATGGGTTCTTCTATCCAAGAAAATTCCCATCCAAACCCATAAACGTTGTTAAACTAAAGATGTAACAGGCTGTGCTCATACATGTTCATAGCTTCTCTACATCTGAAGTAAAGCACTGTATTCCAACCTGATCTAATGGGAAGGTGTATAAACACAGGACTTTCACCC
This sequence comes from Cottus gobio, assembly GCA_023566465.1. Lineage (NCBI taxonomy): Eukaryota > Metazoa > Chordata > Actinopteri > Perciformes > Cottidae > Cottus > Cottus gobio. Next base: position 6,313,364 of record CM042218.1, read on the forward strand.
AGGAGACCACTGTCCGTGTCCTGTGTGTTGCGTGTTGCATCCGGACCCTCGCTGCAGATGGAGTGCCTGTAATTAGCTTCATTTCCCTTCATCAGTGCAAAAGGAGGGTAAAACTGTTGTTGTAAAAGTGAGACCAAGAAATACACAGAGAGAATGAAGTGTGGTTTTTTTCAGTCTGACGTTCGAGGTCCAGCGGGCGCCGGCGGGCTGAGGTCATCCTGTTTCTAGGCACCGTTAAATGGAGCTGTGGCCCTGGCATGGCACGGCTGTCAGACCTCGCCGCCGCCCGCAGACAACTTTGGGGGCTTGTAAAGAGGCCAAGGCTGATGGGTTATTAGTCTCCTTGGGTGGTCAGCTGGAAGAAAATTGGAATGACCCTATAGTGTTGGTGTCTGGTAGTAAGTGTGTTGGAAGGAAGAAAAACGGATCGACTTTGAAGGTCCAGAAATAAGAACTGAGAGTATATACGTGCTTTAACCCTCGAGCACTAACGTTACAAATAGTCACGCTAACACTAACGTCGGGTGATTTTCACCCGATATAGTGTTTTTCTTGTTACCTGTAATGCTATATATCTTGGAGTAATTTCCCATCAAGATGTATTCCTTCTTTCGAATATACTAGAAGATGGCACCCGGCTTGCGGTGCTCAAAACGCCAAAAGTATAATTTGAAAAACTCACGAGTAGCTTCTTTGTCCAGAAATAATAACCTTGTCACACAAGATAATCCACAATGGATTATTTTGATAATGAGCACCACACAATTTTTGATTTTGGGGTGAACTGTCCCTATAATCAGCAATAAGGACCACATGAGCAGAAAACAGAAAATTGGGAAAAGAGCACTACATTTACCGACTGCCTTGGAACAATGAATCACAGGGATGGGTGATGAAGTTATATAAATTGAATTGTTTGAGACTATAAAAACTAGTTGTCGTGCAAACTCTGTCTGGCAAAGACTTTGAATAAAAGGTCAAACAGTTCCCGGTGAATCACTTTACAAATTTCCATCCCTACTTTCAAAATCTCTTAATTAATGATTTCCCCAAATATGTCCCGTTATGTTTTGATTTTTAAGTACCATCATCTGCATGCTTGATTCAAACCTCCTACAAACAAAGCATCATTTCACAATCTTGGCAAATAATAAAAGACAATTGAAAGGAATCCCACTGGATATCCACAAAGAGCTGCAAGAAAACCAGGAATCTGCAACAAAAAAAGAGCATCTAATGATGTATATGTGAATGTAGACAGAAAATATGTATTCCAATGTGTGAGTGAGGTGTGATGTAGTCGTGAGGGCGGATCCTCGTATCTTGCCAAACGCTACCAATGCCAGGAGGAACTCTAGCTTCCTCTCAGCGGGAGTCTCCTTTTCAAAGTCTCGAATCCACAGGCCTGGTGTTTGCCAGCATGGAAATGCTTCTGATTATCAAGCTCATTTAAAAGAAGGCTCTTGAAGTCGAGACACTTCATCATATTTTTATCAGAGAAGTGCCGTTTTAAGTAATAATCCAGGACGAGGACTTCTATTACAGAACCCAGTGGATTCCTTCCAGTGCACCAGATACAGTTTTTATGTTTGCAGCAGCCGTGGTTTGAAATGAACAGAAGGATTTCCTACACGGTGGCATGGATAGTGCTGTGGGAGACTGTGGTTCAGTGGTTAGCAGGTCTGTCCTTCAATCAGAGGATCGGCGGTTCGATCCCCGGCTCAGCCAGTCCATGTCGATGTGTCCTTGAGCAAGACACTTAACCCTAATTGCTCACCATTGTAGGGGGTGGCTCAGTGGCTAGCAGGTCTGTCTTTCAATCAGAGGATCAGCGGTTCGATTTTGGATAAAAGCCTCAGCTAAATGAAATGGAATGTAATAGTGAAAGCCACCATAGCTGTGCCAGCAGCTGTTATTAAACCTGTTATTAAACCAGAACGTGGTTCAGCACTTCCTGTCTGTTCTTTGGAGACCTTCGGAAACCAAAATCTAGGAAAAGGGGAGGTCGGACAAGTAGGTTATTTATTATTATGCAAGCATGCCTCCAAAAAGTTTTTGTAATTGGACAAATAGAAGAAGTTAAATTAGGTAGGACAAACATTATAGTCCCAATAGGAATTTTTTTGTGCCATATGTATTGATTTTTAACATCCACGTGCAGAAATAGGTGACAAACTAGCGAAAATGTGTGTTTGCCTGTGTGAAAACTGTCTACCAGTGTATTGAATGGAGGATGGGGAAAAAAAGTATCTTATAAGGTAATAATGAGCTACCATATGTTTTCTTTGTATATTAAATCCATGTTAAAAAGTGGCATGATTCATTCATTTCTCAGTGTAATAGGAATTATTTTCGGGGATTTGTATAATACAATACATGTCAATATAATGTTGCAGCATCTATGGAAAATATCATTTGAACTAAAGGTTAATTTACTCGTCTTCTCCGGAGCTTTCAACCCTGTTTCAACCCTCTCATTTGAGACAATGAGGAAAAATATATATATTTATTTATTTCTTCATTCACCACAACTTCATCAACAGACTTGTTGAACTCTCCAGTAGACGAGCAGTTGGAGTTGGTGCAGGCCTTATGTACAACAGCCATTTTAACAGTTTAGCATATATATGGGACTCAGATAGGGAGTGCTTTTTTGATGGTTTCCTGAGCAGAAATCCAGGAGAGGTCAGATAACAATTACTGGCATCCCCTCAGACTGCAGGTGCTTGTGTGTCAGCGGAGGCTAGTGGCAGTCTGTTGGAGGGGCCTTGTTGATTTTTCCTGTTGATTTCTACTCAAGATCAATATCTTCTCAGGTCCCCTTCAGTGTCCTCTTACTTTCCAGGGTTAATCGACGACAATTGAACGCTCCAGAGATTTGTGGAGAACCTTCCTTCTAATCCTGTCACTTTGTGCGGGATAAATTGAGGGCTGTTGACAAGATCTTGACTTAATTCGGTTCACAATACGTCCTTACAGTCTCCCGGGCTTTGGTCTCGCAAGCAATGGACCCACCACATGCAGCTAGGCCCAGCAGAAAAAGGAACATTTTTATTTTTTACGTCAAAAAAAGCAAGACGGTACTTAATATGATGCCTTCAGGGTCTCTTCTGCTTTCAACATCGAGGTTGTGATGTGAAGAGTCACTTTTTTGAATATTCCTGCAGCATTTTCATACACCGTTAAATAATTCACTTGAAATTAGATGAAATGTGGCAGTGTTTGTAATATACATAACTCGCTGCAATCATATGCTGAATTTTGCTGAAGGTGCCTGCGGCTTTTCCTTCAACCTCATCATACTGCACATGCAGCAGTCACTTAAGACTTGGAAACGGACTTCACTGGCAGATGTTGACTGGGTTTTTAAATTAATATAAAATCATACTCATTGATTTGTTTGATCTTTCAGAAAGCCGGAGGAGACTGTCGCACAAACATAGGTTGTAACTAATAAGCATCAAAAAGAGGCCTGGCAATTTCATCTTATTATGGTTTCCGAGACTAATATGAGATCAAAGTTGAACAGAATAGGTGGTTATCAGTTGGAAAGTACAGGTGAAAATGTAAAAATGCATATCATAAATAAGAGTAATTTATGTTTCCCCATTATTTCTGCTCTTTATGTCACTGCAGGGGAGCTGCAGGTCTTATGCCGACGCCCTAAAAAAAGGCTGAGGAGAAAACAAACTAAATCCGGACGCTTGAGGTTTGGGTTGAGGCCAGATTTGACAAGACAGTCGATCATCGCTGCTCCCAACAATCCTGAAAACAATGAACGCAACGCAGTAGGCCTACCATCTGTTTGGGAGGAGGCAGAATATGTGCTGCTGTTATTGCCAAATTCAAACACATGCTGGTCCTCATTTAGAGCAGCTTTGATTACAAAAATCTCAGAATATCGCCCCTCCATCTTTAAAAACAGCACACCAACATACGGAGCGTCAAAGATCTTCAAGTACTGACTAGAAGAAGTCTCTTCTTGAGGTATCAGAGCTGCAGCAAGTTAAAATGTTTCATTATAAATAATCAATTGATTCTTTTTGTGATTATTTACAAATAAAATGCTAGTACAACCAAATGTCTTGAATTTGGGTTAGGGTTAGGGTTGGCTTGGGGTTGGGTTAGGGTTGGGTTAGGGTTAGGGTTGGGTTAGGGTTAGGGTTGGGGTTAAGGTTGAATTGTTCAAATAACAGTTCAAAACCTCTACAAACTTAAAGCTGGGGTCCAGGTCATGTTGGGAAATACCACACACTATCAACATATCTACGAAATAAGAACTTTTATTCATAATATATTCATACTTGTACAAGTAAAATAAAATGCATATCTATGGTTCCATTGCAATCTCCATAAACAAATTGACAGCATTCTTTTGGTAAATGCTACCCATAAATCCTTTCATGAAAATAAAACTAAAATAGGGGGGGGGGGGAGGTAAAACATTTGCTTTTATGAACATAAAAAACATAACATTACCCAACAAATGCATCACTTTGAATAAATAATGGGGGGGAGGGGGGGAGATCGTTTATCTTCATTAAACCGACCCAACATTCTTTGTGTGCGCTCTGCCTCTGATTTCCTGTATTCGTTTTCTTGTTGTTGTTTTTTTATTTTTTTCCATCTTCCGGTGGTCTGTCCAAGCAGTAAAAGCTTTTGAGAGGGAAACAGGGAGAAGACCCCGGAGTGTAACTTTGACACAGTACAGTTACATAGAGAACAAACAATTTTGGGCACCAATTCATTATATACATTAGATCTGTAGTGTTCTGTAAAGGCATCCATTTCGTTAAATGTACTTTAACGTCTTCGTCGTCATTGTTTGTCCACGCCCTCGTCGGGTCAACTCCTCGCTTTTCAGTCACTGTCTGTTGTTCGATGCCGCTGCATCTTCTGTTATCATTGTCATGAGCATCAACAATCTTGAGTTCTGTGTTCAGAGTGACGGTAGGAGTCCTAAGACATGGCTAGAGATATCCAGATCATGGGAATGAAGAGACAACGCAGCGCTGGCAAAGTGGAAGCCCGGCCTTTGATGCAGTGGGCGTCCGATTTGGGCTTTTTGGAGCACTTCTTTTTCTTTTTGTTGGACGCTGTGGATGACTCCAGATTGTCTATAAGGTCAGGGTTCAGGTTTTCCAAAGACTTGTCCAGGGTGTTGGACAAGGTTCCCAGTGGTCCGTCATTCTGCTTATTCTGGGTCTCATTTTTCGTTCGTTCCGGCTCCTTATATTTAGTCTTGGACATGTTCTCCTTTTCCTTAAGGGGGTTGTTGGTGATCTGGCGGCTCTTACCAGACAGGATGGAGGACTTGTCGTTATCTCCAAGGCAACACCTGGGAATGGTGTCTTCAAGAGGATTTTCGGTGGAAGAGAATTTCCCATTCTGCCCCTTGGAGCTGAAGAGATTGGTCTGGATTTGAGGCGTTTCCACGCATCCCTCCAAGTCTTCACTTTTCAGTCGTTTCAGGTCCTTTCCTGCCAGGAACTCGGGAACGTTGCACTCCAACTCAGAGCTTGAACCTTTGAAGCGTTTGAACCAGTCCCACAAGGTCCTGGCCCGGCAGTCGCAGATCCACTGGTTCCCGTTTAAACGCAGATACTGGAGTGACACCAGCGCGTCCATGGTCTCTCCGGTCAAGACGGTGAGATTGTTGAAGAACAAGAACAGTGATTTCAGCTTACCAAGATCAGTGAAAGCCCTTGGCTGGACGTAGATAATCCGGTTCTGGTGGATCAGCAGCCGATCCAGATTGATTAAGCCTCGAAACATGTTGTCTGTCACTAATTTGATCTTGTTATTGTGCAGATAGAGATAGGTGAGGTTGGCGAGATCTAGAAAGGTGTCATCATGCAGGGTCAGAATGTTATTGTCCTGCAGGTAAAGGTACTGTAGGGAGAACATTCCTCGGAAAACCCCAACAGGGAGCTCTGACAGGCCACACCTGTGCAGGTGGAGGGTGTGCAGCTTAGTTAGGCCCCGGAAGGCCGTAGGGCTGATGGTGCGGAGGTTGCTGTTGTCGCCAATGTCCAGTTCCTCCAGCTTTTCCAAGCCGAAAAAGGCTCCAGCGTCAATGTAGCTGATGTTGTTGGAGTAGAGCCAGAGGACTGTGAGATTGTGGCAAGAGCTGAAGCTGGTGGACCGCACCACCGTCAGCTTGTTGCTCTGGAGGAATATCCGCTGGCTCCGCACGGGGATCTCAGTCGGGATGGAAAACAGTCCTTGTTGTTGGCAGGCCACCGTGGGCCTGGGCTCACTGTAGCACACACACTTGGCAGGGCAGCTGACAGTTTGAGGCACGAGGTTCAGCCACATCACCAGGAAAAGGAGTCGCCCCCCTGCAGGAGACAGAGCAACACACATCAGTGGGTTAGAAAACGAGGTGTATGAATATTGAAAATCACAGTGGTAATAAAGTCGCAACACAATCTGTGAGAATAGATGAATCAAGGTCAGGATGTAATATGCATGAACCCCCTTGAAAGAACACAGGACGTTCTAATTAGACGACGACATTTTGGAGATTCAGTGTGAAATGGGGCATGAGCAAAGTTATCATGAAGTGTAGGTAAACTAGATTTTTGATAGTTTTATGATTTTTTTGAAAACGTTAAGGATGTGTAAGCAATATCCAGTATTCCCAATTCAAGCCAATGCCACTGCAGACACCAGCAAATAACATAACCGACCCAAATCCCAAGCATTTTATGTGGTGTTCAGCACATTACTACAGAGTAGGGAATCCTCGCCATAACAGTGATGTTGTTTTCTCCGTGATGCTATTTGGGTCTGGGGACGCATCCCCTCCCCCGCTGCCTCCGCTGACGTGAGGCCCTAAACAGCTGAAGAGAGAGTCCTGCGAAGGCTGACTCATTTCAAATTGGGTGGGTGGCTTTGATGTGGAATTAGCTTGCCCTAATAGGGCGGACATAACTAATGGTGTTGCAGCGTTCCTGAGGTTGACATTTAGCCTGACGCTGGGAGATATGCTTTCATGCCAGGCTAAGAGATTGATGCCTGGGGCCAAGGTGGAAAGAGGGCTTCGGAGGCCCCGCTAGAGTTTCCACTACTTCCATGACTGAAGCCTTTTTTTTTTTTTAAGCGCAGCAGGAAGACGAGATGAGGTGTGGTAGCACTCTGGGCAAGGCTTGTAAAGATCTTTGAACGTGTTTGCCCCGAAGGCATCCACGTTTTAAAATAAGGCGTATTGCGCATTTGCTCACATTAATTATTTCTTGCTTGTCCTCTGCCAAGGATCAGCTCGCAACACAGAGCCGGGAGGAGTGGATCGAGGCCGGATTATCACGTGGGAATGATCACTTCTGACATTGCACTGTTGTAGGTGCAGTTAAGGTAGAGAAATAATAAAAGGGAGTGCATCTGTTGGTGCTCAAAGTCCCTTTTCATGGAGAGATGATAGTGTCAAAGTGTCATGGGCATGTCTAGGAGCAGCATATAATGTCAGGTACTCCTTCATTCCCCTTCAGCTCTTGTCCTTACTGAGGATTTCCAATCTCTGCTCCTATGCACATGTGAGGAATCCCTGGCTTGCAGGTTTGACAGGTAGCGAGGCTCTGGAAAATGCATGAGCCTTACTCAGCCATACCCCCCCCCCCCCCCCCCCCCCCGCCCCACCACCACCTTCCTCCATCCCTCCATCCCCTCGCCCCTTCCCCTCATTCCCCTGCAATGTGTTGTGGTGCAGCTCATCTCTGGACCTTGTTAAACGGAGCTCTGGTGTGGCCTGACAGCAGCCCTCTGCTGCACTTTCCCTCCAATCTCCCGGCTCAGCCGTCAGACTGCCACCGGAAAGCTGTCAAGACTTTCCACTCTTTCTGCATCGCAGCACTTTTCCCCTCAGCGCTGCCTAACAATAGCCATATTTTATCGCACAGCACGCTCCGTGTATCTCCTCTGCCGTCTACATTTTTTATTTATTTTTTCCCACCCCTCTGCTGTCTATTCATTAACAGGCTATTTCCACCCACGCGTTGCATGTCAAAGCCTGGTTTCCTCAGCTCTCGGCATAATACGTCTTGTCTTTGTTAGCATCCGTTGAGTGGCAGCATAAGCCCCACAATGTCATCAACTCCGTCCCAATTATTTTTTCCCCTCACTAACAGCGGCGGCTCATCTGCGTCACGCTGATTGCATTACCAAACGCTCTTTGTAATGTGAGCATCTTTCGTTTCCAAATGACCTGTGCTTCACAGTGCCACCTCTCACCTTCCACTCTGGAGATTTGTATCTATGTATAGCTGCTGTGCAAGCTGTGTTCACACCACTGATGGGGTCAACGATGTCGGTTTTCCCACTTTTTTTAAAATTGTTGTCGCTACTTTCTTGTCTTTGCCCCAAATCTAGAATGTTGCAAAGGTTTACGCAACAATCTGTGTTTGTTGACACAAACTTAAATATCTTTAAAATGCAGAAACAAGGTTACGGACGGAAAAATAAATAATAATATTCCTTATCGTCTTCTGCCAGCTTTGGTTTCAACACTTAATCTTCCCCTATCTGCTGTGTCAAAACATGGCTCCCGGCTCTGCCTTCCTGTTTTAGACCCTGCCGGTGGCGTCTCTTCTGAGAGCTACATTATTGTACAGTAGCAGTCATTACTCTGTTTAGGAGCAGACAAGCCTCTTTGTTGCCTCCCGACTGACACTGTGGCCCCTTCAGCTCTGAGTAAAGCGCATCACATCACCCCCCCCCACCCCCCCACCCCTCCCCTCCCAGACAAACACTTCTATTTACAATGGCGGCCTGACAAGTTATGGCAGGTTAAAGAATGGCGGACGACCGGCATCCTGTCGTGACGCAGCTTCCACGCTCGACTAATTGAATTGTCTGTCAACACGAATTCTCCAAAAAATCCAGTGACACCCTGGGCTGATATTGGTCTTTTTACCAAAACATATTGGATATTAGCCTCTCTGTGTCCCTTGAAGCGTTTATCAGCTTCATGCATGATAATCTGAAAGACCTGCGATGAAGCCAGATGTATCCTTCCTCATCGACTCACCTCGAAGAATTGCATTTGTGTGGATTCAAGGAGAATTTTGGCCAAAAATTGGGCATGCAAGTAAATAAATATATAGATACAAAATAAGCAGCGAACTGCAACTTCTGAAAAACAAATCTGCTATCAGTTCTCTGAAGCGAAACAGAAAGATGCCCACAGGAGGGGCGTGAGTGGGCACAGACCGCTTTGTTTACTTATTGTACGAGTGCATCACTCCGACAGACTCCTCGCTCATTTGCATGTGTTCCTGGACTATTCGGAGCTCCGAGCAAACTCCGAGACGCTCATTTTGGTCTTATTGTGAAAATACGGCACACATTTCAAACCCGCGAGAGCCGCGATGAACACACGGGGCATGTTGGGACAGCACATTCAGAAGGCCTCTCTCCGATTCATCACGGTGGCTTTACTTTGAAGGGCTCGGGATTGGGCAGGGACGGCTAACATGACAGTCTTATCCCCTCGGCCCGGAGTGGAAGTGATGTCTCTGTCAGAGATGAATCACGGCAGTTCTCCGGAGGGACCTCCTGCCCCTCTTTCTGAAATCATACATTATTGTGTTGCTCAGAGGCGGGCCTGCATTTATTATAGTCATGATCCTCTCGGTAAGGTCATGCATCTAGTGTGAATCCATCCATGCATACGAAAATTGTTTTTATATCATTTTGAAAGGAAGGACTTAGAGGAAGTGACAGTTGTATGAGGCCTAATTTTAGCACAGCCGATGCAGCTGGATATGAATGCGGACTGGGAATAATAAAGGGCAATAACTTGGCTCGGAAACTTACAAACAAAAACTTAAATACACCTAAATTTGAAATTTACATTATTGCACAAAGACAATATATTTGTTTTCTGTGTAAATAACTATTTTTTATGTTCTTTTTAACTTTGCATGCATTCCTCATTATGCTCAGAGGCCGAGTTTCTAGTTTTCCATTTTCCAACTGCAGCACATATATCTTTGTTTGGTAGGTGACTGGGACTCATTTGTTTATTTCTGTTTTCTCTCTCAAGCCAGTCATCACCGGCCGACTGTTACGTTTCCTTCTGCTCTCCCTTCTGGTGCTTATTGCTATTTTTCCAGAAACAAAGAAGTGTGAGATGTGCTGGACCTGGCATCTAGCCATGCTAAACCATTTTAAACTGGGCAAAAAGCAATTAGTTCAACAATGCTCCTAATCACTCTCAGAACATTTTACAATGTTCGGTTCAGGCCCACACGGGATTATGATTGGTTTAAAATTATGCATCATTCTTCAGGGCTTTTCTCAAATAGGTGGGATCGATCCATTGTAGAAAACTGAAAGACAATGAACAATGAGTATTTTTGGACACACATTCGGTTTCTTAACTCCGGAGTGATCCATCAAGCATTCACTTTCGGCTTCCAGGGGGTTTAATTGATTGCCTTCCTGGATGTAAAGCAGCATGCAGCCTTGTTATTGTAAATGACTCCCTTATTATCCAACTTTTCTGAGTACATTTCCAAATCAGTGCTTCTATTTCCTCTCAAGTAGACTTTTGGATGAAGTACAACTTTTGAAAGGGGAGAGTTTCAGAGTAGCCCACAGTCACAGTGTCATGGCCGACCAGGAGAATATTCCATTTAAGTTTGCTTTGAACATCTTTTACCGCCTAGCCTAAGTGAAAAACGTTTTACTAAAGGGAATAAATGGTCTTCTTCAGAGCGTTGCAAAGGGATTTGTTGGTAGGGCATATTCAAATGGAAAAAGGTTGTGATCAGAAGGCCGAATTGGCCCTTTTATGGCTCCCACATTCACCCTGTCATGGGGTTCAAAAGAGCTACTTTTCTTCTTTTACTCAGGTTTCAACTCAATTAATATCACTTCAAGTCCAAGTTATATTTTTTCACTCGTACATTCCAGTACTTTTTGACCTGGATGCTGATCAAATTGGACTTCCTATTGGCGTCCTAGCTGGTTTGGTAGGATTCTTGGTGTAATGGGTGCACAAAAATTAACTTTTTAACAATTTAACTTTTTCAATTAAGTTTGATGTTGTGTACATTATTGAAAAAGTTGCCTGTTTCGGTATCTCAATGGAAACACAAGTCCTCTTCAACCCACTTCCTAAAAGAACGCACATATGCAACACACACACACACACACACACACACACACACACACACACACACGCACACCAAAAACAGATTGGTGCTTCCCCTCACAACATTAATGAACCAGATGCTATGATCTTAAATAAAGATGCAAACATCAGATCAAACTGGTTATTTAGGACATTATGGACCAGCGACTCGAGCTGGAGTCCCTCGGCTAACCATGGAGTGCTAACCACGGCTTCAGTATGCAGACGAGGACACAATTAGAAGATGAACAGGGGGGACAGATGAGGTCCTGTTTGACACACATCTGACACAGCACTCGCCCAAGCAGATGGCTCATGAATAACTGAAGGAAGCGGAGGTCGACAGGCAGAAGGAAAACCAGAGGCAGGCCACTGTGTGTGTGTTTGGAAAAAGAGGGTCTGTATAGATCTGTATGCATGTATCTGAACATGTGTGCACACAGCAGTGGTGGGTTCAGGCTGTCTGAAGGGCAGAGGTGAAGGGCACCAGCTGCATATAGTAGAGGGGCTGCAGCACGCAATGTCCTCCATTTTAAGGCACCTTTAGAGGGCACTTTGTCATAAACCATAGGGGCATCCACAAGCACACTTTAGCATGTTCTCTCCACTGGAAGGGCACCTTTGAGTGCACTTGAAACTGTTTTCTCCACTGGAAGGACACCCTTGAGGGCATTTTATCATGTTTTCAACACTGGAAGGGCACGTTATCCCCCTGCTGAGTCCACCAGAGGCACATACAGTATGGGTATCTGATTTTCTGACTTGTCTGAGTGAAATACAGAAGGCTGGCAATGTCCTGACACAGAGAGAATGAGCTCACAATCAAGGGGGGCTGTCGGATCGAATCCCCGCTTGACTGCCGAACAATTGAAAGCGAAAGTGGAAGGGAAGAATTCTCTCTTTCAACAACTGACATCAAATTACCATCGACCCCTGAGTGATGCACTGACCTCCAAGCTGCTCAAGTCCTCACTCAGCGGATTATCAGTCAAGTCTGTGTTGTGCTCAACATGTACAAACTGTTGTTGCTGCCCACGGTGGTGGAAGATAACTTGATGAAATACATTTACTCAAATGCTGTACTAAGATACACATTGGAAGTACTTATAGAATATGATACACTGGTAATGATGGAATTACAATGTCTACAAGTTCAAATCAGCTCCACCTACCATGGAATCTAATGTAATACTCAAATAATTGTACTGTATGTTACATCCAATACATTTAGCATTGATGGATGTGTAAGCTCCTATGTTTCTGCATTAGATAACATGGCGATGCTGCTTGCACATTGATCCACTGACAACACTCTGCTTACATAAGCTATTGTTTCTTTTCATACTTTAAGTGTGGCTTTTAAGTAGGATGTAGGCTGTTGATTTGTACTTGTAATGGAGCTTTTTACTGCAGAAGCTCCAAAAACCATATATCCCACAACTGCTTGTGCAAATTGATCACCAAGCAGGAGTGGTCTACAAAAGGATGGTTATTGTCCACATCTTTAAAACCCCATGACAATTTGTATTGCCGGCTTTCTGACACACATTTGTAGTCCAAGGCTTTTCATGTTGCAACCATGTGTTGCAACATGAAAAAAACATTCTTAATAGTCATATACAGTTGGTGTCCCTTTAAAGTAAAAGATGGACACCAGTTACACCACTGACTGTATATATAGTTCAACTTAGTTGCTAAAATGACAATGCTTTTTCCTCTTAGTCGCCTTTAAAGATAGCCAAAATAGAGTTATGTATGCTTAAATGCCACTACAGAGGATTAATTGCCGTGTGGTGGCAAAGCGCCACTGGATTAGAGGGCAAAAATGGCACATCCCTCACTACTCTATTGTATAGTTGGCAGCGAACCAAGTCGCCCTCAGTGCTGCTACAGCTCACTGTGAAATGTTCCACAGAAGGCGTTGGGAGTCAAGTCTACCCGTGAGGTTTTGAGAATGGCACAAATCCAGCTTCGTGCCCTCCTCCACATGTCACAGACATGGGCAATTTTCACATGTGAAACCATGTAAAATGCAATATTCAAGTGTCTAAACTGAAAATAATGCGGGCTTTCGCCGAGCATGAAAGTGTGGCGGTCTCCAGATGCACTCTTTAGGCCACAAAGGAGTGGAAATGAATGCCCTACTTTAGGGTTTTGCGGCATGCGGGCTGCCAGTAGTGCAGCCAAGCATTTTTGCTTAACAGAGTGTATAAGGCTTTATCTTATCTACACATGGCTGGAGAGAAAACTAAATGAGGGAACAGTAGCTGCAGCAATACATGCCCCATGTGTCTTGGCTTTGCTTAGCTCCGAGGCAGACTTCAGCACAGTTGTTAACAACAGTCTTTTTTTTGTTTTTTTAAACAAAGTGTCATCCCCTCAAGTACTTAAGAGTATTTGCGTGAAAATCTATCCTTCAAAGAAATACACAAAAATGAGGAAACAGCACAATATCAGTTGGGATTACGCCAACCAATTGATTTAACTGAACTCAAAGCTGAATCTGCTCTTTCCTATATGCCATTCTGTGTCATGTAGTTGTGCCTTATATGGGCATACAGGATAGGTTCATGGTGGTCTTGTTGATCGTCAACACGTCATCAGACCTCGCCAACGCCGTTGGCCCTCACACTTGTGTTCGAGCCCCATGTCTTCCCCGTCTCTGACTGACTCCTCCCCCTTTTTTGTCACTGGTTCCAGCCACCAATCACCAGCCTGTTTTATCAGGCCTGGCCCCCCTCTGGCTTTGAAGTTAACGGAGGTCTTTCATGAGCGTTCAAAGGGTTAACTCCTACGAGGCACTTGTTCGGTGGCTGGCATCAGTGGCCCAGTGAACACTCGGCCTTATGGGTGGTGGCCTGTGCGTTAGTTTCAGGTAAGATCGGTGCAACCAGATGTCGGCTGTAGTAGTCAGTGAAAATATGATGTGTAAGGGGGCTTGTTTTGTTTGTTTGTTTTATGATTTAGCGCCATCCCTTTATTCCATTGTCGTTGTATCCTGTTGTTGAGCAGAGGTCTTACAAATTTGTTCCATCCTCAATGCGTACAGAGTTTATAGCACCTGATTTCCCTTTTTGTCAGTACGGTTCCCAGAATGCTACAACACATTATGTTGCCTCATAGTGACTGATCTCTCTCTCTCTCTCTCCGGGGTCGGGTCTTGGTGGCGGCAGGCCCAGCAGGCTGACCCAGACTTCCCTCTCACCCGCAACATTTTCCAGCTCATTCTGGGGGATCCCGAGGCGTTCCCACACCAGCTGGGACATGAATTATAATCCCTCCAGTGTGTCCTGGGTCTTCCTCGGGGTCTCCTACCAGGCGGACGTTCCCTCCTGATGTCCCAGCTCCTTACCCTATCTGCAACGGGTTTGGCACCCCATACTCCCGCAGCAGCACCCACTTAACCCTAATTGCTCACCGTTGCTGTGTCTACGGTCTATTGTGTAGCATGTAAGTCTCTTTGGATAAAAGCCTCAGCTACATGAAATGTAATATAGTGAATACCGTTTCTTGTTTGCAAGAAGAATCACAGGATTTAATAAGGGGTGTTGATTCCAGCAGTATGTGTATCAGTATTTTAGTATTTTGAAAAGTGCTTTACAAATCAAATGTATCATTATTATCATTATCAGTAAGTCCTAACTCTGAGAATAAGGGGCATCTCATATTTTGAAAGAGCTCTTTGAATGTCATAATGATTCACCACCCCCAAAACGGCAGTTCTGGGCCTCTCGTGTCAACAATTTGAAATGGGTGAGGATCGCGAGCCCTCTCGGTTAATGCACTGCACTGGCACAAAAAGCAAACGAGGCCTAATGAATCACCGCTGTATTATCTAAAATGGATAATAGCTCTGGTAAATATTGGATGATAGCTTCAGATAGCGCTGTCACCTCCTCATGTGAAGTGTCAGCTGGAGAGGGAGACGGCAGCGACGGCACCCGCGGGGCAGCCTCGTTTTCGGGCATGCGAAGATGAGAAAAGGCGCCGAGGTTACGCAGTTTGATGCCATTGTAACTTGTCTTAGCTGTAGGCATATCGAGCTCTGAGAGAATGGTGTATTCTGTTCCGCGGGCCTGGAAGTGGAGCGGGTGCAAACATTATCCACTCCACATCTTTCTGACAGCTTCATTACTGCAGAAATCCCTGTGTCTGGCCGCGGCACTTGTTGTGCTCCTCGAAGAGAAACTGGGTCCTGATGAAGTGGTGTGTTTGTGTGAGTTACAATTGGCGGGGAAATACATCAAACGACCACTTAATCTTTGACCAGTCGAGATTAAACCAAAGTCATTGTGTGAGTAATCAGTTTAGTTGGTTTGGAGAAAGTAGCTGTAGGGGGAAACCAAAAAATGGATTTCTAAATTGCCCGCACCTTTTGCTGCTTTGCTCTTGACATGGACGCTCTACTTAACCTTGCGAAACCCTCGTGCCAGGGATGGAAACAATTGGAGGCGCTCACTTTAGTCATTCCAAGGTTATGAATAGGTGGGTAGATGTCTTATTAATGTGAAAAAAGGCAATGAATGATGCTGCCCGAGGCGAGAATTCCTCGAGACAAACCATTATTGACAACCTTTTTACCGCCATAATGTGTCATCTAACATTTCCTCTCCAGTTTCCCAGTATGCCACTCTGCTGGATTGGACGGCTGACTATGCAGACGGTCTTCTAACGTGTCATCTGCAATCCCCTCCGACTGACTGACTGGCTGGCTGACTGACTGACTCGGGGCAAGCCCAGAAAGACACGGCTTCAAAGAGCCGCAGACTTCACTGAGCTCGTCTTCACCGAGGGGGGATAAAAGGGGGCTGTATGGCCATATGTCCATATGTCATCACACGCATACGTGCACACGGATCCATATGCTTCTGAAGTATTTGAGCACACCGTTGCATCTGCTACCTTGATTATGCACACGTGCAAATAAACATCAGAAGTTATTCCTGACATTTTGAATTCAATGTGAGTGAGAAAAAAACAACATATCTGTCCTAAAATGTGAGAAAAAGTGAGCTGTCGCTACACTCAATAAGCATGCGTTTAAAACGGCTGGATTCATCAGATTTATATCAACGAGGATCAAGGATCAAGTTGCGACACGACTTCGTGAAAGGGGTCGCCTGTTGTGACGAACCCGGACTGTCATCATACAAACCAGCTAGTGTGGTTGATGTATTTTTAAAACCTTTCTTTGTTATATTTGATGAAATACTAATTGCATCCGACAGCAATCAATAAATCAAATGCTCTGGGAGAAAGGGGAGAAAAGAATGAAAGGTAAACGCGGCCGTCGCGGGGCCGTAATAAGCCCGTCCAATCATTTCACTGGAATGGTTCCCGAGCCTGTTTACCTGCCTGCTTGATCATACTTTGCCCTCATTGTGTGTCACTGGAGTCTTCCACAAGCTGCTCACTCAACAGCTGTGAGCACTAACAAGAGCCATGCTCGTTGTTTACATTCATTATGATGTATTTACATCCATAGGAATAATTTGGGTGCAATGTTTGCAATGTCTGCTCGTTGGGAAGGGGTTGGCAACACTGGGTTGTTGGTTGGATACTTTTACTATCGAGCTTATTCCGGCTGTTTTTTTCAACGTTGCCCAATCCAAAGCTGGAGTCGAGCTGGTTAACATAACGGAGCATTTAGCCGCTAAAGATTTGGCAGAGAGATTAAAAAAAAAAGGCTAAAAGGAAAGATAATATTGGATTTGAACTTCAAAGGTCTCACATGTCAAGGATGTGTTTTAAGGGTTAGTTTGAGAAAAAGACAGATTTCGTCTGCACATTATTCTACCAATGTATTTTTGCCATGTTGTTTCATTAGGTTGTCTTTAGGGATACATTATTTCAGCATTAGATCAGTTTTCTAGTTATTTAGTAAAGTTTTGTAGTTGACAAGAGCTTTTTGTACCTGTTAAAATGTTTTCATAATTACTTAGCTCTTAAATCCTCCTCCCTTCTTTGCTAGTTTTAACAATCACCATTTAGTTTTGGGCTTTTATCATGACATTCCTATGATTAAGGTGGAACATCCTCAACACTGGCCTTCGGTCTCTAGTCCTCATTGGATAACTGATGAAGAAAACAAGAAACAAATAATAATTCCTCCACCCTGTGCTAAAACGCCTTGGTCGAAATCAGTGCAGATGTCGTTTTCTTCACCCTCTAAATGGAGACAATGAAATGAAAGATGGATGAAAGCCGATCACTCGGGTGATGAGTGCATCCCACTTTGCCGATTGACGAGACACTTCTGTTGGGGTGGTATTTATGTGGTCTAATTCATCGCATCAGTGTCAACATGTTTAATCGTTATTCAAGCGCTCCATCTCACAGCGCACGCCTTTCAAGCGCCATCTCCTATGGCGGCCATTAGTTATCCATTATCTTAAACAATGACTTGTTAATTCCTCTTCGCCCTCAGTGCCTTTACTCATCAGGCAACGCGAAGAGACGCAATGTGCCCACAAGCATCCGTAAGGAATTACCGGAGGACGAAAGACGAGCGTAAAAATGAAAAAGAATCAAATAAATAAATAAATTTGGTAGATCATTGTGCAAGCGTTAACTAATTCTGCCCAGCTTTCTTGTAGATCCATCTATTCTGGATGTGTAGGCAGCCCTGGAGGCCTGTTGACCTGAAAAAGACGAACCTCTCCCTTCCTTTCATCTTTCGAGTCAGTTCCTGCAAGCGGATTGTATTAGGGCCAATAACACGAGGCCTACTTCTGCCGCGCTGCCCTCTAACAGGAGCAGTGTACTCATCAGAGTTTTGCTCCCATCGCATTGGATTTTGTACAGGTCTTTTCCCAAAATAGGGCCGTCAAGAGGATCGGTTGGGATTTGTTGCGCAATGGAAACTATCGGAAAAAACGGTAAATATTTGTGGAGGCTACAATTCTTTCTGTGAGTGTATGTATGTGGGTGTTTGACATTAGTGAGGTATAGGAGCTCATATCTTCCCCTGCCTCCGCTCGTCTGATTCACTCTCCATCCCGGACCTTCCACTTGAACCCCAGCTTCGAAACTGAATTTAGCAGCCTCTTTTGAGTCATATATACAGTATTTACTGTATGTAATGAATCAGATCTGAGAATAGAGACCTTCAAGCACACTAGAAGGTATTTATGCTCTGCTATGTTTTAAAGAGAAGTGACAATCATCGCAGCATCTTGCCTGGAACTGAAACCCCACTGGAGCGGAGTTACATAAATGGGTGTAAATACGATCTTTATTTGTAGAACAAATGGGGGGAAAAAGCATGAAAAATGGAAAGAGGTAAAAGATGATGATCCTCCGAATAGGAAGGCAAAGCCGAAAAAAGTACATGCCAGAATAAGTCATCATTTCCATGTTAAGGTTACAGCGCTGCTACCGGCGCTGTCAAGAAAAGTTAGCGAGCTTTCCGAACTTGAACTTTATCGACCATTGAGTCCTGTCCAGAAGACGATGGCCCTCTGCTCGTCTTTTTCAGAATAAAAAAAAGGCAATGCAACTTCTGAGAAGCCATCAGCAAGTCTGCAAAGTTATCTTTCTGCATATTTTCTGGATCCGGATCACCGACTGACTGCAGGATCTGCGCAGTGCACCACAGCAAGGGCACACTTAGTGACTTTGGCGAGCTCTAAACATCTCCCTTTTGGGACAATCGTACATCTTCCTCACCTTGCCCCCCCCCCGCCTAACAAAAGGAATAGCAACAGCCACGGCCTGGTTGGTTTAATAAGCCCACTTCAGAGAGGGTCTTAGCGAGCGCTCCTTCCTTTGGAAGAATGAAAGGAGAAAGACTTGTGCATTATTTACCACCCGCCTCAGTACCGCCGCGCCCTGCGCTGACAAAGAGGCCTACTGCAGGAAAAATTGATTTTTCTGCGGGGGAGCTCAGATAAGGATAGAGGGAGGAAAGGATAGAAAAAAAGAAAAGGAGGGGATGAAGACTGAAAGACATTAGGAACGTTCCCACCCAGCCGTGCCCAGAATCGGTTAAATTCCCTTGCGCAAGCCTGTCTCCTATCTCCTCCTCTTCCTCCCTGTCGGCCTGATAAGGGCAGTTCTTTACATCAGATGCCTCCACGGATCAGTCACCTTTTTCACTGGAAAGGTCGGACTCTGGCCCAAAGCTCAGTTCAAGCTGGGAAGTCATCACTCCTGCCCTTTATCTCCCAAGTGAGGGATGATCCAAGGCTGAGTGCCATGCCAGCGTGCCCCCAATACGCCCTCTAACCCCTCCGACATCTTTCCCTCGCACCTCCTTGGGCTGCATCCTGACGGATGGGATGTTGACGTGACAGAGCCGGCTTCACGACACCTCGCGGCGGAGCAGCCATCAGATAGATCCGGAGTAAAAGATCCAATAGAGTCAGGCTATCTCGCTTCTGAACAAGTGAGCCACGAGATGGGAAGAAGGGATAAACATGTCAGCATATGGCCACCATCTGGGACTTTACCCCAACTCCCCCCACCCCCGCATCCTGCTCACATCCCATGCCTGGATTCCAACACAGGTGTTTGCATGTGATAAGTTGCGTACAAGTGCATGTGTGTATAACGGTGTTGTCGTCGCGGTCCCCAAGTGATGCACCGGCGCAATTTGCGCGTCACTGTACTGTGGGACGACCCAAGTGACAAGACTCCCTGCTTTGCTGCCTGGGTAATGAGTCATTCCAGCCCTGGAGAAAAACAACAATCTGGTATTTTTAAACTGCATCCTTCAGCTGTTCCTTTCTCCCTGGAGCTCTAGCTTGTAAGCTCTTGGTGGCTTGTAAAATGAATGCCATTCCTGGTGCTAATGGGGCTGATATGTCTGAATAATACACATGCACTGCAGTGCTTTTCATGGTACTTTTGGTCCATCTATGCCCTGCTGATTAAACACTGCATAATGCCTTGTGCGTGTTAATTATAAAACCTAACAAGTAGACTCATGCAAGGTTAAAGGCTGTAAGAAAAACCTGTTTCCAATCCACTCAAGTGTCTTAATTCATACAAACATATGGGAAAAATGACTGAAAACTTAAATTGAACTTAATTATAGAGCACATCAACGTTTAAAGAAGTGAATTCTTAGATTTAAAAAGAAACTGAAGAGGTTTCCTTTTCATGTTAAAAAAAAAAACATCAGCCATCCGACCCTGATTGCCAAACTATAAAAGTGTTTAACATGTTTGGGATTCTTGTATTTAAATGTGAAACTCACATCCCCAATGCCACCACCATTATTGCAGTTATTTTTACCAGTATCAATATCTTTATTTAACACAAGACACCTCAGACTATTTTTTTCTTCTTCAGATTTTGAGACATTTTCGCTTTCATAAATAGTCTTCTTTCAGACTGGTGGAAAGAAAACATCCAAAATATATATATTTATTTGGCTACTTTGTAACTGTTTGTCTGTCGATTTCTCCTTAACTCAGCAAAAGTTAGCATTATGCCTCACTGGCATAATCAAACACAAAATTGGATTTCAGGGGCATAATAACCCAGTTTACCTGTGATGTCTAAACATAACTGGAATATAAAAAAGAAATACTAGATATCTATTGGTAGTTTTATCTATTACAATGCACAACACAATTATGGAAACTTAAAACTGGAAATACCTCATAATTGACTTATGTCGAGTACACTTCAAGTCCTTTTCATGTCACTTCTCCACTTACCATCCTTTGAATGTTTGCTTGTGTCCAAAGGATGCATTTGTAATATTTCAAAAAGGTGGTTTGAACTGCACATGCTTCATATTTTGCATCTATGTGGCCCTGACAAGCAACGAGAAAGACACAGACTGCACTTGACGAAATTCCTCTCAATCGGAAACCTCTAAAGTCGTCTCTCCGCGTCCACGTTCTGCTGAGAGAGGCGCTCGCGTTGTGCCGCATCACCTGGGCAGCCATCACCTGACAGCTGGGATTTCAATCATTCTGCTGAGCTCGTAACCCCGTCTCCCCCGCCGCCTCCCCCCCTTTATTCCCGCCGCCGCCACCCGCCACTGTCATGCTAATTTACTAGCCCGCACTGATGCGAGCGCTCACGTTTTAGAGCTTCCTCACAGACCCCATCACGAGCCGGCAATTAAAGTTATGCATGGCGCCAAACAGGGAGCAAGAAAGACGATCATATTGCTGCCTCCTGGGGGGAAAAACCCGCACAATCAAAGGTCATAAGACAACAGTGCGTGGTTATGCAAAGAGGAAAATAGCTCCCGGGCAGAAAGCAGTGAGAGTTAGCGGCTGTGCACGTATGCTTCCGCAGGTACACCAGTGCATTTCTGCAGGGCATCCATAAATAGATGTGCAGCAACTGAAGTGGTTAACAATAGATTATGTTTGCTCCTCCACTTTTGTTGGCTATATCTATGGTAAACCGCCTGCGGTAAAGTCGAATACACGGGGAAAATAGAGGCTCCGTGTTTGCTGTGAGCAACAAATCATGCTCCCAAAGATTACCATTAGTCTCAGCAGCCAGCAGAAAGCAAGACAGGAGGTTTGTGCCGCAATGAATTGAGCACAAATGTGGCCATTAAGGAGTGCGACAAATCACGGCGCGTTTCGTCATACCTTTTTCGTACGAGTCCAAGGCGACCGACAGCACACCCCCCGATACGCTAATCGACACACAATATCCCTCGAGGCTCTGCACGGGCTTCTGAAAACAAAGCGCCGTGCACTTTCCCGAGCTCATCGGGAGCTTACGGAGCTTCTGCACTTTTTCCACGAACATGACATGCCATGTATGATTAATGGCATTACCGGCAGAGCCGAGATAAGAGCTCAATTAGCTGTGTGGGCAAGGACCTTGACTCTATCTCCAATGACTAATCCCATGGCTTTTGTTATGATTAGCAAGAGCAGAGTTTTAATCTTGGCTTCTGAGTGGCTGAGGGCTGGCACACAACCATTTCATTAGCTGTCGAAAATGCACCTCGGCAGCAGCTCGGCGCCGCGTGATGGCGGCGGCACGGACGTTACCCAATACGCCAATCGGGCAGTATCAGTGGCAACACTTGTTGGCGGGAAATTAAATTCAGTCTTTTAAGTGGAATGAATTCATCCACCTTGTTAATATTTTAGTAAGAGGGGCCTCTCGAGAGATATCATCTAAGCCCACTCACTCTCCCAGGGGGATGTCCTGCCTACATGCTTGAACCGATGCTAGTTTCCTACAAATATATTTCTAGCTGCAGCAGCATTGCCCAGGGAGTTCTACTGAAGCCCATAATCTCTACAGAACTCTGGAGCTGTCAAACGACTGTGGTTCTCGGAGTACTATAGCACAAAGAGGTCCCCTAACGAAGCTCTTAATAATTCACCGGTTATCCAATGAGAACAGTCAAGGACAATCCTTTCAATCGTGCAGCTTTGATTGGGCGAGAAAACTTGCGCATTATGAGTGTTAAATATTGAGCAAATCAAATAAAGTAATATGAGGATACACCAACAGGAATGCAACAATATGCAGGAAGGTAGAGACGAGATGCATGGATCTTGATATGATGGTATGTATCTGTGCTGATGGCCAAAGTGGGAGAGATCTATCGTGGTAGTCCTTTCTGCAGTAAAACCCATCGTGCATGATGCTGCACATCGTAGCCCTCACACTCTGCAGGAAACGTAGCGCCATCTGTTCGCCGATCCCCAGCAAAAAAACAGACAGACCAACGCCGCAGACGCAGGCAGGCGGCACTCCCGCACCAGCAAAGCACTGTGGGAAACCGGGAGGCAGAGAGACACACGGGCGCAGGGGCAGCTAAATGTGGGATGAAAGCAGTCATCAGCTGCTAGGATTTGATCAGGAGGCCCGGGCTGACACCGCACACCGAGGACTGATGCAAATTGAGGCCGACACTGCAAAGGAGCCGGAGTGCAATGAGAGAGACTCTCGATGGAGAGAGAGGGAGCAGGAGAAAGGGAGACGATGGGTTCGGGCGAGAGACAACCAGGGGGAAGAAAAGTGAATGCAGCCACTGTAGAATGAGAGCATACAAGCTTTGGAAGATAGAGAAAGGCTAGTGCATCATAAGAGACAGCCTGCTACAGCAGATTTGACAGTGTGTGCAGGGGAGAGAGAGAGAGAGAGAGAGAGAGAGAGAGGGAGTGAGAGAGAGAGGGAGATGGGATTTTTAATCCTGAGATGCCAGAAGTTGACACAACTTGCAATCAGAATGTTACATGGTCAAATGAATGTTATTCTTGGATTAAGATTAATGCGGGTGGCTCCCCACACGCGAGCCCACACCCCAGACAAATATGAAGAAACGTGTGACTTCACTGTCTGTCACATGCCTGCGCTTCTCGTGAAGCAGTCCAGAGCGTTAAAGGATGGGAGTGGTGATATAATTGCTGGGAAAAAGAAAAAAAAAGTCTATGGAAATGTGAAAGAGGCTTAAGCTTGCCCCCTAGTGTTCATTCCCATCCCTGATGGCAGCAGAGTGGCACACTGCAAAGCAGTCTATCTAAACACGGTGTTATGGCAATTATTACTTATGAAAATACTAAAAAAGCCAGCCAAAAAAGGTTGTAGGAGTATTTTGAACATTTTTTTGCTTATTTTTCTGAGATCTTTCTTGAACCAAGTGCCATTTTCCTGAGTGTAGTGCAGCTATCGGCCCTGTTCCAAGACAGTGATGCTCGTTTCAATACATCTTCTCATACAAGGACAGCTGCATTGGGAACAAGTGGACTTTTCTTGCCTAGTTGGGATTTAAATGTGTCTTGACTTGCTGTTAATGGAAGGATCCTTGCAAAAGCCATCCTGGTTAATATTTATGTTTTTACTGTTATATTCATTTGCACGTTTATGTATCAGCTGATCCTCATTAGCTTCATAAGTAATTCCCAAAAGAAAAGCATTATTTCCAATATAACATCCATTCATATGGTAAAGGAATGTCTTTGGATAATACAAATAAATGATATGAAATGATTTATAATTAAAACAAAATATATGGCTCCAACAATGTACTTGTATCTGATGAAGCAGCATGTGTCCTATTCAATGAATCTCTGTATCTGGCTCATACACTATAGTTATTATTCACGAATAAAAGAGAATATACCGCAATTTAGGCGACGTTTGACCATCATCCACCTTCTTTGTAGATAGTTACTGCATTGATGGATGGATAGAGACACGGAGAGAGCCAGATATGTGAATCCAGCGTGTCAATGTATTCTGTTTCTGGCTTTACAAGTATGTTGATGAATAATAAAGCGGTTGTACATCAAAGGCCATGATAAAAGTATTACAGTGGGAGAAAAGACACCAAATAGAGTGAGAAGTCGACAGCGTCGCATCTAATTGTGTATAAGCCTGTGAATCGACATCAAAGTCAGCACTACATTAATAGAACGATTCATTATTTGAAGAAGATAAAAAAAGGATGTGATCCATTAGCTAGACCTTCATCCTCTCAGCGCTGGAAATTCTCCATTTTGTATTGCCAGCAGCAGATTTGATTTAATAATGTGCAATGATTCAACACTGAAATGCCAAACCAAGACAACAACAAAAAAGTCTATTTACATGCAACATGCCTGGACAAAACAAACGTTTATGAAAAATCGCCCAACGTTATATTTAAAAAGGTTGAGAAGTTAACACAACCTAATCTCACACAACACATCAGTGTGTGTCTGCATTTGTCTTGCATGCAGTTCACTTGCAAAAAGGAGTATTGATCATGCGACACGTTGCCCTCGTGCACCAGATGTGTTGTAAACATTTTTTGTCTCATCTCTTTGTGATGAGCTGAGCTTTGCAGTTTGACAGCTCAGATCCCACTTTGCTGTCATCGGCTTGACGTGGTTATCAATGGCGTTTGTAAAAATATCACTGAACAGTGTCAAAGTAAATTCCTATCATCAACACCTTGTCAAAAACATATTTAGGTTGGGTTATTGCATCAGCACACAAGTGGACACAACCCAGATCAATAGTCCAGTCAGCCAAGCCATGAGTTGGCGTGCAGTTTATTCATTCAAAATGTGACGTATTACTAATACTCTGATGTAAGAACCACAATTTAACCATTTTGGTTCATGATACTAGCAGGAGATGCATGAACCAAACAAATGAGACTTTGTTAACTATGGACAATGTTTAATTTAATTTGTTGATTTGTTTTATTAATTACTTGATGAATTGCTTTGGGTTAGGACTAATTTCAGGACTAATGTCATTAGATTACTGGTTTGGTTTTTACCAAGCGTCCGAAACCAAAAGATATCCAGGTTAGGAATGGTAAATTGTTTATATTCACGCTTTTTGCCTCACATTCAGCCCCGTTCACACACATTCAAGGCGCTGGCCTGACCATCAACAGAAAGACCAGTGTTTTGCCCAAGGACACTTGGAAAGGAGGAGCTGGGGATCAAACTGCCAACTAGAGCTGGGCTACGGTACTCGATACCTGTAAGGTACTGGTTTCAGTCGATACCAGGGTCGTTCTTTTTTGTGCCCAGATCCGGGAAAAAATTAAATAACTTATTTTTATGGATTTGTTGACACTTCGATGTAACGTGATGTGTAATTGGACCGCATTTTCACCTAGCGACTATGAACAGGGAGATGTCGGCGCCAGCAGCTAGGAGCTAACGCTGCTAACGGAGCTAACGTAGCTAACGCTGCTAATGGAGCTAACACTGCTAACGGAGCTAACGCTGCTAATGGAGCTAACGATGTTAATGGAGCTAACGCTGCTAACGGAGCTAACAGCGCTAACAAAGGCAACAGTGCGGACAGAGCTAACGGTGGAAACTTGGGTAGAACCGTAAGATGGGCATTTTGCTCCTGCGACAAAGATCAGAGTATGATGATATCACTGGTACTGGCACCTTAATAAAAAAAAAGATACCCATCATTACTGTCAACCCTGTGTTTGGTGGATGACCTGCTCTCAACCTCTGAGCCACATAGCTAAAAGGAGGCATTCTTTCTTCATTTCACTCTCATTTTCTCAACAAAAGCCAATTGTTGATACAGAACCTCATATTTCCATAATATATCAAACTAGTAACACATAGTGGTGTAGTGTTATTGCTGTGTTACTCTGTGGTATTTTTAATCCTAACACTGGGAACCCTGACTGTCTACGCTGGCTTCCAGTCAAAAGCTTGTTGAGGGCCAATTCTTGGTCGGGGCAGGAAACGCCTACATGCAACAACAGTCTGTACTAAAACAAGCTGCTTATCGTGGTTGCATGATTTTAAATGAAAAAACTCTTTACTTTTCAAAATGGTGTTCGACTAAATAACCAGAATCAAAGAATTTTCTTTTTTTAACGAGCCGACTAGAAAAGCAGTGCCACGTAGACAGAAAGGAACGTGACAGACATAATTCCTAATCGAATGTTTCAAACTGCTTTATGCATCACTCCTAACAGGTTTTACTCGTCCTCTCATTATGATTTAACAGGGCATAGAAAAAACATTGCTGACAATCCCCTGATACGTAGACCTCTTATCTAAGCATTTCTGCTTCCCTTAGTGGAACAAATTGGTTGCCTTAACCACGACTGCCTTACACAGTGCAAGATACAAAAGGGGAAAAGGGCACCGGAGGAAAAAGCACACATTTCTCTCAAAAGTCGGATCTCCTTTATTGGATTTTTCCACAGTATTCCCTGTTCTTTCACTTGAGAGCTTGTTTCTTCCGCTATGGGATGGTCGTCCAACACATAAATGGACATGAAGGTTATGATCTAACGTCTCCACACCAGATCAGTCCGACCGAAAGATCCTACAAGAACGAGATAAGCACCTGCCCTTTATAACTGAAGTAGCTTATTAGGCTGCGATACGGCGGGCAGGGCTTAGCAGTGAAACATGCAAAGCCATTACCTTATAGCAAGGACAGAGCCTTTGTGAATTACAGTTTTAAAATATAATATAACAGAAAAGCGCAGCACAAAGCAGGGATAAGCAAACAAGAGCTGGCAATCGGCTTGTGCTTTTAAAATGTTCAATCTGTTTGTTGTCTGGCGTTGGTGTGCATACGCAGTGGGATTCATTCCTCTGAGAAGCTTGCAGGATTGATGTTTGTCCCAGCTGACCAGCGAGACGTTATTGGCCGAGGTGGAAAAAAAAGACTCCAGATCAAAAGCAAACATCAATGGACTGTTGTCACCTTGGAAAATGCCATTATTTAACCTCCAGTATTTCCTATTTTTGCCAATAGGAATTGGATCCAAGTGCCAACGGCCTATTGTGTCCAGCCCACTCCTCAAGACTAATACCCCACCAGGAGAACTTATCAGAGAAGACGTTGCACTTAAATCGACATTTGGGCTGAGGTCGCCGTTTGGAGTCTACTCCTTAAAAGAGATTATACTTTTCTTGTGAGCGGTGAAACTGGACGCACTCTCCGAAAAGCGGAGTCGATAAAGTATCTGCTCATCAGGAGAGCGTGACAGCGGGAGAGATGAGACCACATCAATCATGCGGACTCCAGTAGCCGCTCAGGGGCTCAGATAAAATAGGGAGCGCAGACGGGCGGGCTCCCTAAATAGGCACCGGTGGAGCCGAGCGGAGACATTCGCCATCCCTCTTATTTCGGAGAGGGGTCGAGAGGTCGTTCTACCCTCGAGAAGTCCTTCACCGCTTGCGTGGATCGAGAACCGAACACTTTCCGAATCCCGAAAACGAGCTCTCCTCCTTGTTCCACTTCATGTTATCGCTTACACTATAAAGTGAGAGATATTTTTTTTTCTGGAGGATATCAAATGTCATCTACAATACTGGTGGAAAAGGAAGATAATGACCAGTTCACAACCCCACCTTCCCTTCGTAAAGCCTTTTCGTCACCGCGCCTCGTTTCTGCCATAACAAACCTTTGCAGAAATGCAAAAAAAAAAGAAAAAGATGCAAGATAAACCCAAACCAGCTCTGGCATCCGGCTACCGAACACTTTCCGAATCCCGAAAACGAGCTCTCCTCCTTGTTCCACTTCATGTTATCGCTTACACTATAAAGTGAGACTTTTTTTTTTCTGGAGGATGTCAAATGTCATCCACAATACTGTTGGAAAAGGAAGATAATGACCAGTTCACACCCCCACCTCCCCTTCGTAAAGCCTTTTCATTGCCGCGCCTCGTTTCTGCCATAACAAACCTTTGCAGAAATGCACAAAAAAAAAAAAAAAAGATGCAAGATAAACCCAAACCAGCTCTGGCATGCGGCTCCCCGGGGCAACAGCAGAGCGGGCGAGTCACAGCAGCAGCAGCTGTTGTGTTCTGGCACCTGTTGACTGCGCTTGTCACCCAGAATCTGAACAGATATCTGTGAGCTACTTCGGAGAACGCTGCCTTTCCATCGCGGGGGAACCCTGGAACCCTGTTTGGGGGGGCGGTTGTGTCGGTGGTGTGGATGTGTTGAGACAGAGGTCTCGTGACCTACTTTCTCTTTTTGAACTGTATTTTGACATTTTCTGTCTCGCGTCGAACCCCCGCAGTGAGACTTCGCCACTCGGTATTTTACACAAGTCGAGTCAAATCGGCTCACAGTGCACATTTATTTAATAAAAATACACATGAAAAGAGCATCCGACTGTCGTGGGGCGCATTCTGTCCAACTTTAAATAAAAAACTGGATTTCGATGATTTAAAATGTAGTTTAGGGAATAATTAATCAATGTGTGACCTTTTCTTCTTTTCAGACTGAAACTCCAAATTTGTCACACCGTGGCGGCGGACCCTCCCCCTTCCTTTTTTTTTACCACTCTAGGTTTTCCTCCGTTAGGAGTGAGTTTGATTTATTACTTTGTGTCCTCCGTTGGAGTGCTTTTGTTTCCTCCGTTAGGAGCGCTTTTGAGTTAGTACTTTGTGTCCTCCGTTGGAGTGTTTTTGAGTTTATACTTTGTATTAATAAAGACTGTTTCACTGACACCGCTGCATTTGAGTTCTGTCTCGAGTCCCGGCCTGACAAAATTGAGATATGCTGTTGTCGTCAGTGGTCTGTCAAAATCTCCTTGGACTCTTTTTGTTTTCTAATGTTTTATAGAAAGATTTAATAATAAATAAATCCAGAAAAATACTTGGCAGGTTAGTTGAATATGATAATTGTCAGATTTTGCTACTGTTTTTTGTTGTTGCTTTAGCTGTCATTTCTGTCTCTTGGGATATTTTTTCCCAGCTGAAATACGAAACAAAGCCACAGAAGACATTAAGTTGTGAACGTTGTGAGGCTGTGAACAAGTCATATATTCATTTGGACATAAAACCGAAAGTGCACACTCAAGAATTGTCAATAATAATCGATGCGCCGGTAAAACGTGCGCATACAATAACACTTAGAACGGTCAAAGTTGAAGCACACGCAGCCCTAAACTGTGACGGACATCGAGCCTCATACAGTGACGTTCTGCAAACAAAGGTTTCCTCCCATTTTCAACCGTTTGTGAACAGTGATAATTATGTTTTGTCTTATCTGGATCAGAATGCTTTCTCTTACCTAAGAGACGAGCAACAGTAAGAAAACATTGGTGAATTCCATCAGTCAATGGGTATTAACAACCCATCATGGACAAAAATAAGTGGAATAGTGTTATTTAATTATGTATTTATTGTTTCTTATCTTGTTTTCCTTGTTTGGAAATATTCAAGATTAGGGATGCAACGATACCATTTTTTACAAACCGATACGATACCGATATTTTTATTTGTGTACTTGCCGATACCGAGTACCGATACCGATACTTCTTAGATTTGGTCTCCATGAAAGTGCAATTAATTTGGAGGCAGATTTTATTTTATCCTCTGCAGATTATGTCAAGCCTATAGTACAAAATTAACAGAAGGCTATCCCAAGCTTTAAACGTCTTGTGGAAGTCCCTCTAATGTCGGACCATAAAACGCCCCGTGTCCGGGTTCATAATGTAAGCGATAATATTAGGGATCGAGCAATTATATAGGAAGCTGTGTTCCAAGTTATGTTTCCGGTGCTTTTATTGTGGAGGGAGAAACGGAAAGGAAAAGAGGAGTGGAATTGTGGGATATACGTGTGTGAAGGAGATAAAAAAAAGTGGTTCAAGTTACCCTGCAGCGTGTTTTCATTTTATTAGAATTACAAATATAGACACACAACAGACACTCGGCTACAATATCATCCGTAGCCGCACAACAGCGTCTGAATGAGGCCGCTGCCAGCGCTACTTCAGGTGGATCAGCAGCCGTTTGATTCAAACCGGCAGGACGGCGGTGATGACGCGCAGAGCTTCTCAATTATAGATGTATTAAATATGGAAAATTTCAACTCGCGTCTAACGTGCCGCCGGCGTAAATTTGCGTCTGTCGCAACCACACGCGTCTGTGCATAGACTTTACATGTAATCTGGTCGCGCGAAACATTTGCGTCGCGTTGGGACGGACTGATTACAAGTAACTCCGGGGCTGTCAGCCACTAACAAGAGCACTAATATGAGCACTAATATGTCATACACACGTATGCAACACCGGTTAATAAGCACAATATCGATAAAGTCTTGTATTGTACTCGCGTCTCACTTTTCTCCTGTCTATTGAAAGAAGTGAGCGCTGCGTAGCGAGGATCCAAGATGGCGGCTCCAGATTCTGCTGTTGAGACAAACTGGCCATCTGATTGGACGGCAAAACAACTTGGATAGCGTGATTGGCTGCTCAGAAGTTGAGACTGTTGAGACAGTTGAGACAGAGAAGAGTGTCTCCGGCTCCGCCACGGGGTTGCTTCTCCACAAAGCGCGACCAGTTTGTTGTAGTGAAATACTGTTGAGTGAGTATCGGTTCTTGGTATCGGCCATTGAAACCGATGCGAGTACGAGTATTTAACGCAGTATCGACCCCCGATACCGGTATCGGTATCGGTATCGGTACATCCCTATTCAAGATGCATTGTCAAAGAAAAAAGTCCCAATATGCCCCTTAAAATGTTCCTTGTTACTTGATTGTGTCTTATATTAAATAAAAAAAAAAATAATACTTTTACCATGACAGGCTTATTATGACACACTGTATAGAACTGAAATATGAGTTCTCTCAGCTCTTTTATTATCTTGAAAGGCCGAATTATTACATCTTGTTTCAAGAAATCTTTCCCAGAGAATTTGCATTCCATCTTTCGGCTGATATTTTGTACTTATTATATGCAAAAACACCTTATATTCATCGTTTGTTTATTTTTTACTTATTTTTTAAGTGTTTTGCTTATCTGCAGAATTGTTTGAATCCCATGTAATTATCTGACTGCTCATGTGTCTGACCACATCTGACCTCTTTGTCCTCGATCTGGAGAACACACTTGGTGAAACTACATTAAATAAAATACTCTATTTGCAGTGCATCTCAACATATTTGGCCATATGGGCTTTTTGAAAATCCCCCCTTCCTTCTCCGCCCCTGCTGAGTGATCGCCACCATCAGTCACTTCCATGTTTCCATCACCTCCTCTCAGACAGGTAACCCATCCGAGCACCTCCTCAGGTATTCACCGTGCCTCAGTGTGCAGCTAATGACACAAATACACCAGCGACGCCCTGCCATTTATCTCCGTGCCATCATCATTTCAAAGTCAATTAGCACAGTCAATATGCTGTGTCAGTTATTACCTGCAATTTACCACAGGTAGATGACTCCCATGCAGTGCAGACACCTCGATCAGGGCGACGCCGCCTCAGCTTGGTGATTCACGAGCGCTTCAGTGGGGAAGTTATGTGAAAACAGGAATATTGTGTAGGCGTCATTATGGGGAAATAGTGCATTTTAAAGTTGAGGGGAAAGACCCCTATATGCAAAATAGTGAACGCGAGACAAGAATCCAGAGGGCGGCATTAGTATGCATGCTCCCGCTCTCCTCCTCCTCCGTCTTCCTCTGTTCCCAGAGCTCTCTCCTGCAGTCTGATATGCCGTGCCATCACCAGCGCCGCTACACCTCCTTCCCAGATCCTTTGTTCCCCCGTTTCATCTTAAACGTGCTATGTCGGTGACAGCGGCATCGCATCGGGGGAAAGAGCAGCCGAAATGTTCCTCGGAGCAGCTCGGGAAGCGGTCGTGACACTCCCGTTTGGAACGCTCCCCACTGCCAGCCGGAGAAGGAAGAGGCATGCACACACCTGCCGAGGGACGCGGTGAAAATGTACGAGTTTTGAGGTACAAACTTTCAAAGAAAGGCCCATGAAAAAAATACAAAATAAATAAATATATATATATATATATATATATATATGAAGCTGGGGTGAGAGGGGGAGAGTGAACGGTTTTGTCTCGCAGTCGCAATGCCAGATGTCGGCTCCGTCGAATACGTTATTTCCAATCCCGTGTTGGGCGAAGCCCGTGCGACTTATACGGACTTCATTTTAAACCCCCTATTCTTTATTCAGAGCACTCGCTTCGGCTCCTTCCAGGCCACATCTGGGGCGGCAGCGTCGCCTCATCAGAAGCTCTTTGTTGAATTTGTTTTCACGAAACGGAGAGGGGAACAGCTGCGAGTCATTCAGGCGATATCTTGGAGGGTGCAGAGCCCCCTTTGCCAACCGATGAAATGACACCTTCACCTGGGAACTCCAAAAAAAACCTGCTCCTGCTCGTAAATATTGAGAAGATCTGTGTTGTTTTTTTTGCTTTACTGCCTGATGCCGTCGACAAACATCCAAATAATAATTCCTCTAAACAGGTTTGAAGACAACAGTACAGTTAAAAAAAGTGTCCTATTTATTAGCAAGGTCTCAAATTCCCTGCGGAGCTATTATTATTATTTCCGCTGAATGTTAATGAACCTGACCGTCCTGTGATTGAATTATTATTAAAATATCTTCGCCTCTCTAATCAGCCAGGAGTCCACTAGAATTTAGATTTTGGGGAAGATCAGCACACAGGATTTGGTTTGTTATAATAAAAACGGGTTATTGGGAAATGGTGCAGTACATGAGAGAGATGTTTACTTTCGATCAGATCAATGTTTTCAACCTGGCTGCCTTCTTTTTTCATTTTTTTTTTCCATGTTCCTTTGTGTCTGATATTTCAGGTTCATTTCAGTTGCCTTGCATTTTAATTTGGGCTGGCATCCTTGAAATTAAAGGAAGATAAAAGGGAAACGGGCGCTATGTTAATATCTCTTTGAAGATGGAGTCAATCTGGCAACAGAATGCCGAGCCCTTATTTTCCCTTCCCTTTCCCCTCTTCCTGTATTCAGCACAGTGGATGAGAGATAACTGCAGACTCAGCTTAGCAACGGCTTACCTTAGGTGGGGGAACTCTTGAAGCCCTCCTCTTTCATCTTGCTCCTCGTGGCAGATCAGGCTTTGTTTTGTCTTCTTTAATCTACATCTGGACACTGAATATTTAGCGGTGTAATTTTCTGTTTATTCCTACATCCTTCCCTGCGGAGAGATGGAGACTTCTTCTTTCGGGCTGGATTTAAAAGGTTTAGGCGGCGGTGGAGGAAGTATAGCCAAATTAACTTGTCAAAAGTAAAAGTACTCAATATGCATTATGACACTTAGCATTGTGGCATGTCGTTTTATTTCAAAAATTATCTTATTGCTTGATTAAGAGCTGGCCGAGCCCCTTCCATCGCTGTTCATACACTCATGGTAAAGGCGGGAAAATAGGTCAACATTTTAGGGACCTCCTGCATGTTACGATAACCCATTTTTGGGCTTTTCTTGTGTCATTTTCCACCACAATGTGACCACGACACGGCCACATTCATCTGTGAAGACCGGGCTGCTCAACAAATCTCCTGTTTGAGAAGTGTTTCATAAAAAACTACAGTGACCAGCTGTTTTAGAAATATCTTGCAAAATTCTCTTTTATTTTTCTCTTTTTTTACACCCATGTAGCTTATTCCCCAAACGCCTGAATAGTCTTTCCAACTTCCCCTAAACAGTATAAGGTGAGAGTAATTAGTTAGTGGCATTTAATAGGCCACATGGTTCCTTTTGTTGTGGGCATTTTTGTAACATTTCAAAATAATAGTATTTTTTTTTATTCTTCCCTATGGATGGACGACTCCATGCATTTACCTCCATCGCCTATGACCAGGGCCGGCTCTGGTTTGTATGTAAAATCTTCAAAATAACGGTGATATTTGTAGAGAAAATGATAGTACAGTACTCGAGTAATGCTACTTCCCACCCAGATTAACCTCCTCCTTGGTTTGTACCATGGGAATGTGTTCATATTGAGTAAAAACCCTTTCTGCCCATAAACTGCAGGCCGTTGTGGAATAATGGCCGCCACAGTAATAACGACTACCTGTGTGCAGGCACGGCCATTCTGCGAGTCCTTCATGCATTGCACCTGCATAATCCTCCATTAGAAGGCTATTAAGTAGAAACAACTTGGTACATTGCGGCACAAAACTCCGTTAATCGGCAGGCAATGTTATGCAAATTCTGATGATGTAACCTATAATTTTCCAACAGAGGTGCTCTTGAGAATTGCTCCAAAGCGAGGCAGTGTTTCAGCAAACACTGCAATGCAAACGAGTGTCTCCCAATAGCTGCACCTGAAGTTGTAATACCTTTTTTGGAAGCCGCTTTTTCATCCCGTCCCCAAGCACCTAACAGAGTGCTGCAGGAATTAGTCCTCAAACCTGAAAATGAGTCAGCATTTTTCGCACTTCTGGTACATTTGTCTGGAAGTCAGAGTTTTTTTTTGAATGGCTTTTTGTTAGATACTTGATAGATAACTATCTGCAACATAACCTCGGAAATTCTGAAGCCTTGAAGAAAAAAAAAGGTTGCTTGATAAGTGGATGAATGAGATATCAAATCATAAAAGTGTTGTTTCTTTGTGAAGATTATCTTTTTGGTTTTAAGGGAACCCGTGAGATGCTGACTCCCGGTTTGGCCTACAAAGTATTCCCATCCCTGATGCCCTCTCTTCTCCTGTTATCTCCGCCTTAACCTGCTTCAGGCTTTGTATTCATAATCTAACATCTTCCACTCACCACTGTCCTGTAGATAAAGTACAGATACACAGGAATACAGGTCTTTTCATGTTGATCCACCATTTCAATTACAAAATCAACATGTGATGCTCATCTCTGTTTCTTCCAGGATCTTCGAGAAGAGCAACTAAAAAGAGCTAAGAGTGGGAAGAGTGGGAAGCACGTCTGCACCCGAGCATCCGTCTTGTCGCGTACAAGTCACGCTGCGCCGTTAATATCCAGTTAATTACTCTCATCTTGACCTGCCGGTGAAATCAGCCCGGCTGCCACCGCCCGCCCATGTTTCTGTAATCTGTGCAAAAATGCATTAGCGTGTGCCCCCTTTAATGGCTTTAATTAGTCTTAAACGGAGCTGATTCACCAGTTAAGTGGACGAGGAGTCGATACTGTAATACAGTCTCAATATGCACAGCTCCAACTCCATCTCATTGAGAAGGTGGCGCACGGCCGTGGCAGAGGGCGGGCCAGGAAAACCCCATTCAGTAATAAAGGAGGTATCTAGAGGGCCATCAGGCAGTACTCACTCACTGCTCTGATATGAACAGAATAAACCATAATTAGAGTGATGTTGTATTGACAGAGGAATCCGTTCAACGTCAGTTACGTTATAATAAGTTTCCCCTGGAGGGGATGAAACGTCAGGGGATGGAAAGGCACGTTATTGTGACATCTTCCTGTCAAAAGGAAGTAAACACATCTTTGGAAAGTGTGGAAAGACAAAGGATGTGCAGCACGATTGGGGGGGAAAGAAGCGTCGGTCGGAAATGAGAGTTTTCCGAAATAATACCGCCAACACAAACCCATCTTTTTGTTTTTCAGCTTTAGACAGCAATGTTGGCCCAATAAATGCTTCCCCTGCAGGTTCAGTTAATGAGGCTACTTTGAGGAAGTGAGACCCATAAAGTTCATGTCAGTAAACCATTTCTCCTTTCATCCCCGCATCTGCAATAAAGTTTCCAGTCTCCAGTCCCTCCATTTGCTGAGTAATGCCTCGCCCCGGCCGGTGGTGAGGTGCAGTGCTCTCACACTGGAGGAAGCTAATGGCTGGTTATGGTTTCTAATGCGTGGTGCTTTAGCTTTTCAAACAACGGATCTCCATTACGAGTGCAGATTGAATCCGTTGACGGGAACTACTGTGATGCCACGAGGGACCTCCTATACATATATACATATACAAATTTGAATTGAGGACAGGGAAAGTAAACCTTCCCTGCTAACATTACTTCAATATATACGGCATTGAATCATAACACCAGTTATTATGCACCCCAGAGCCCCCATGGGGGCTTGGGGTTCAGACCCTCTGGGAGGGGTTCAGAGCCTATCAATAAATATCAGCTCTTAGCAGAGTCAATGGTGTGATATAGCAAAATAAATGGCACATCCTGGCCTCACAAGGCCCAACCTGTTAATTTGTCATGTTTATAACAATATTACACAATACATATGAACATAAACCATAAATATGACTCAAAGTGACCCTCAAATTGGCTGAGAATGCACCCCGAGTTTTGAAAAAAATGACGATCCAAAACGTTAGCAAAATGCTATATGCGAAAACTTTAGAACCTACAATCAAGCCAAATCCGCTGTCAAACAGCCTCGCAAAGATACGCAAAAAAATGATAATTGACTTACTTATGGCTAAAATATGAATATTACGGCCCTTCCTACAGCTAAGGGCACGGAGCAACCGGATGTTATAAAACGAGACGCGTTCAGGTACGTCCGGAGAAGTTATGCCACTTTCAGTGCCGGCCGAGTTGCCGCGATTTCTCGAAATGTCTGAACTAAAATAATTATTAAAAATACTTAACTTCACTCAATCAAAGCCAAACTTCGCAGAGATCGTCCCACCATATAGAGCTATTGTATATATTAAAAAACATTAGTTAATAAAGTTACGATAATAAAAATTAACTTTTAATTTTTTTATTTTGAAAAATATCTATTTTTATTTTCTGTGTACTACAACATTTAAGCAAATGGACAACTTAAACACATCGATTACAGGGGCCGTGGAGAAAAATCTGAATGAAATCAAGATCCAGGCACAAGTAGGAATAAGCAAAGATAAACAACACACAATAAACAAAAAAAGCAGAGGACACTCGGGTCTCTTTAACTTGGAGGGGAAGCTGCACCTATCTCACTCTGTTTCTGCAGAGTTAACAGTGGGAGATGGGAATGTAACGTGTCCTACTCACCCAACCTGAAATGCGGTCCGCCTCCTAAACCTTGTGTGAGTCAGCAAACAGCAGGGGGTTCTAGCAGCCGGTGTGTGTGTGTGTGTGTGTGTTTGCGCGTGCACGTGGAGCTCATCCCGCTGAAGTGCATATGAGCCGAGAGGGAAAGTGGAGGGAGAGTGTGCTGCCTCTCCTGTCTCATATTTCTCTGCGGTGTAATGTGCCGCCTATTCATGCGATGCCTTTTAAAGGCATGGTGGGAATCGCTTCACAGTCAGGCACGAAACTCAATATGCTAATGCCCTCCAAGGGAGCGATGGAGGGGGAGAAAACATAACCTGTCAATTACCCACGGAAAAAAAAAAAAACACTGAAAGATTTATTGAAAACCACCAGAAATTTCCACAAGAGAAAAAAAGCTCAAAAACGCGATGGATCAAAGCACAATTCATCAGTTGTTTGACTAATTAGCAAATTATGTCAGTAAAAATTAACCTCCTCTGACTCAGTGGCAGGAAGTTGAATCTCATTTAAGGGTTGCATACGGCGGTATCTTCATCAATTACTTCTTGAGAGTGCCAGGTGGAAATCTCAGGCTTTGATTTATGCCAACAGAGAAAAAGAGTCAAAACTCATTATTCAAACAATGGAGCAGGTTGTGTGTTTTTGATGAGGGATGCAAAACGGGTATATATATATATATATATATATATATATATAGATAGAGCCAGCTAGCTTCCTTCCAGTGGTGGCACAGCTCCGCCCCCTCGAGTGTCTGCTGGCTGAGGAACCAAGACGGCTCAGTGGGACCATCAGCGTTGGTCTCAGATTATTCCGTTTCTCACGCAGACATCAAGACCCCCTCGGCATAATTTGTTTACAGCTCGAAGATGGAATGTTGGCAGTGCTCGTCTCCCTCACTGGAATAATCGCTGTGATGATGGGCTTCGCTGGGAACTCGGATGGGCATGTGAAAACAAACACCATTTTTTTTATTAGCGGTTTGGAAAGCGAGCCGTTGGACGCGAACTCCGAGACGGAGATCGTCTCGCTCCTCGGATGAATCTTCCGGTGGTTCTCCCCGTCCCCCGGATGTCGAGGGAATTGCATGGGAATTTCTCCCTCCCACTCTAATACGATGAGAGTCGTGTCAAAACTCTGCGGGATCTTAACACGGACTGATAATATATGAAGGGGAAATGTATCTAAATGTGCTCTTAAAGCCGGATGAAGGACTTCCTTCGGGGGAAATTGATACATGCTGGGATTTTAGCGGCATCACTGGCCGGAATAATGACAACACTGATTTCTACCATATGGCTGAACAGATAGCAATCATAATACTTGACTAAAACTAATACTTCACAGGAGAAAAAGACGATTAAAGAGGATAAACATGTCAAGGCAACATTTATGGTGGAAAAACACAGCAACAAGGAACATTTTACTTTTTTACTAAAACAATTTTCCCTTTTCCGATACGGATTTCGATCCCTGAAGTTGTGTATCGGCCAAAATCAAAACCCGTTTCGATGCCAGTACGTCAATAATGAAAAAAAAGCATATTACATCCATACAGGGATATTTGTATACATATGTTAAAAAGAAATAGTGCCGTGATTTATATAATTGTGGTATTTCCTGGCTCCGGTTAAACCCTTTGATTAAACCATAGAACATTCTGTTATTCTCTAGTTTGACAGCCAGCTATATAACTGGAAAAAAGATAAATAGATAAATCTAGTGAAGTCCCTTCAATAAATCAATAAAGTGCAGTCACAATTTATGAGGAATCAGCGAGATGGCTCACTTCCATCGTAGATTTCGGACGCAGGGAATGTTTTTTTCCAGGAGCTGACGATGGAAGTAGCTAACGAGGGAGACGTCAGGCTTTCTTCTCATCTCCCTTGAACGTTGCACACATGCAAAGTAATGCTCGGGCAGCCTGTACAGATCAGGTAGAGTGACAGGAGTTGTTGATCACGTGTAGCACAGACGAGCTGATAAATGATAAAAACCTGATATTGCATCAGCGTAATGCCAATATCCATTACAGCCTTTTAGGTAATATCGGAGGCATTTCCGGTATCGGAACGACACTCTAAATAATCTTTCCGCCCACACAGCATACTCTATACAATGGTTCATGACCCCAGCTTGGGATGCTATTCCAGCCTTTTCTGGTATTCTGGTTCATGGGGCTTAAACCCACGGATGACATATGGTCTGAGTCCGCACGAACCTCATCAGTGGAGGAAAATCCATGTGCGCTATCCCCTGCCAGCAACCGGATACATCCTGAATCCCCCTCCACCATCAGCGCTTTGTCTTCCCAGCCCTCCCCACTGCTTCCCCTGAGCCCAGCAGATTACAGATATCATTATAATGGACGTCCTGGCAGGGCAGTTGCGGTCACATTTAATTTGCCGTGGCCTGATATCTACACAAGATAATCAGCCGTTACACCCGAGAGTTAAGACGGACAGACGGGTGACGGTGGGTGAGACGGTCCTGGAATTGCGGCGGGTAAGAATTGCGCAGTACGAGAGGACGGCCGGTAAAGAAAGACGGCAAAGAATCAGAAGAATATGTATTCAGCACACAATCCATTGGGACAAAAGGAGAGTAACGGTGAAGCGCACTTGTCAGATTTGCATTCTAATAAGAATGACCTACTTCGAGCCCCTGAGATGAGTGAGAGCAAAACCTGAATCAAATGAACATCCCTGAACACAGATGTTACATCTCCGCTTGGAGGGAGTTGCCTTCCCTTCGATCCGTATTTTGCTTGGAGACGGCGGCCTTGTCCAATTACATCCCGATGCACAACAGTGTTGTTCTTTTCAAAGGGAAGGTCTTCCTGGAGCATACACAGATATAATACCTCCATTGATTCCACCTTTAGGCTTGAGAGTGTGTTTGGAAGGTCTTTCTTTACTCCCGCAACAGTTGCACGAT
Source organism: Cottus gobio (assembly GCA_023566465.1). Lineage (NCBI taxonomy): Eukaryota > Metazoa > Chordata > Actinopteri > Perciformes > Cottidae > Cottus > Cottus gobio. The sequence continues at coordinate 6,353,563 of CM042218.1, forward strand.
TATGCATTTCCTGCTCAACAAATCATTTTTTCTCCCATTGATTTGTGTATGAAAAGAAGTTTTATCAGCCGACCAAAAATGTGTGGAGGTGTTGTATAAAGCCGCCAGAGCAGGTATATATTATATATATGTTTAGCACCTGGGGCGTGAGCTTTCACATCTATAACAGATCAATTTCCCCTGAGCCTGAGGAGTGACGACCTATTTCCTTTGAAGGACTCGCCATACATCTATCTGCTGTGAACTACCCACCGAGCTCACAGGGACACATTACTGTTGTGAATGTATCGCGATGTGACTGTATGAAGGCACGATCTGTCACTGAGTTCTGAAGCCTTTGTTCTGCCTCACTTTTAAATGGGAGTAGCCCATGGCAAAATGTAGAACACATTTTTCCATTTATCCATCCGTCCATCCATCCATCCATCCATGCAGTTCCCTCGTACCAAAAAAGTTGGGTGACTCCAAACTTCTTTAAAATTACATTCAGTATTTTACTGGTAGTGATGGAGATCGCTGATACCCTGGGATGTGCATCCCTCAAGCCTACCAAAGCATGAGCGAATCACAGGCATCCGTGAACATGATCCATGCATGTAGCAATTTTATCTTATTGATAAGCCTTTTTTTCTCATTTGCTTTCATTCTTAAATGAGGATTTTTTGTTGTTGTTATTATTGTGCAAAGCTCTGAACAGATATTTAGTTGTTGACAGAATATTTTAATTTCTCATTCGTTGAAGCATATTGTACTCGTTTTGGCACGTGTACAAAAGAAAATTAGCAGAACAACAACGTGGCTTGCTAATCAAAACTGATGAGTTGATTATCATCTAATCTCGGTCATACTCACATCTTTTCATCAGTTCAGTCATAATACGAATAATAATCCATGATATTATCAAAAATCTACACATACATGTATAGTCCATGAACATCTTTGTTGTGGTGTTTGAAGAGAGGAGTTAGGTTTAAACAACAACCGAGTTAGGTTTATGCAACTAAACAACCGAGTTAGGTTTATGCAACTAAACAAGTAAATTAGGTTTATGCAACTAAACAACCAAGTTAGGATTATGCAACAAACTACAGAGTTAGGTTTAAACAACTGAGTTAGGTTTATGCAACCAAACAACCGAGTTAGGTTTATGCAACTAAACAACTGAGTTAGGTTTATGCAACTAAACAACCGAGTTAGGATTATGCAACAAACTACAGAGTTATTTATGCAATTTAAGAAAGAATAATGAGCAATACCTTGTTAGGATGGAGACTTAAATACGTTTATACATCCATCCATCCGAGTAATGGCTCGTCTAGCCTGCCTGTCTGAGTACGATGCCCTCACTGACATTAGGTGGGCTCTGCGATCTCAAGGCTTTTTTCTTTCACCACACGCTGATGAACTACCTTTGAAAGATTGCTAAAATATGCTGTAAATACAGGATACAGTATTTGTCCTTCACATAAAAAAGAATATATGCAGATATTTATGCAAGTCACAGTCGTTCTGAAGCACTCTTTCAGAACCTTGCCTTGAATAACGATAAATAATGAGAAAAAGATCCAACAATCTATAAAGTGAAGAAAGGTACCCCCACCTTTTGGCTTAAGTATGCAGCAGGAGAGACCGAGATCTTCAATCACGAGTAACAAAGTTGAGTCGGTTCATGAAGCAGATGAACTATAATCAAGCACATGATCTTGTATGTGCACCAACATGCAGCCACAAGCTTATTATTCCACTACGTAACTGTTTTGGACCGCACCGCTGTGCACTGCTTGGTATATTGCAGATTAAACACTTTCATTGCTGTGATGTTCTACAATTAACAAACCTCACCATAAAGATATACTCTAACAGCGTTCTGAGATGCCGAGCGGCGTTAGTTAGTCCACAGACATCACCTTCCATCTGTCTAGTGTGCTTACTAATCACAATATCCTCCTTCCAAAGGATGATCGGTTGGGAATCCATTTCCACGTCACTGATGCTAATGAGATCCACACGGCTCCAACTACCAGAGGATGTGTATCCATCCAAAGAGGAAAAAAAATTAAAAAAAATAAAAATGCCTTCCTTAGGACATCCTCCCTCTAAAATATTCAGTTCAACGTTTGACAGTTAAATACGCATCAGCCGATATACTGACTGAAAGCAGATTTCACATCAGAGCGCGTGTCAGCAAAATGTGGCTCATTATATCAAAATGTCCTCCGTGTTTACTGAAACCAAGTATTGACGGCGCCGCCTCTTCGCCGTCATCTGACTTTTTCCGCATGCGCGGCATACCGCGCGCCCGAAGGTTAGGCTTACGCCGCACGTGTGTGCCGGTTGATCAGTCGTGCTAACCTTTCTTTCCAACACTGTGCTCAATTACAATGTACTCGCGCTCGCATCTTGGATCAGGCAGCCGCTTTATCTCCCGGAGTGGCACTGCATCCTGCAGGAAGGGGAGCGAGGCCACGGGTTGACTTATAGGGCTGACAGCGACTCCATTCATGCACCTAATTTAAGAGCAGCTTCTGCTCTGTCTAATTAACAATTTACTAGGCCATCAGTCAGCCTCCCCATTGTGGTATAATCAGCGTCGCCGACGCTCAGGCGCACCGCATCTGCAATGGGATTAGAGGAAGCGTGCAACTTTCAGGGGTACACGGTACACGGGCAGAGAAGTGGCGACTGTGGTTCAGTGGTTAGCAGGTCCGTCTTTCAATCAGAGGATCGGTGGTTTGATCCCCCGGCTTCGCTAGTCCATGTCGATGTGTCCTTGAGCAAGACACTTAACCCTAACCGCTCACCGTTGCTGTGTCGACGGTCTACTGTATAGCATGTAAGTCGCGCTTTGGATAAAAGCCTCAGCTAAATGAAATGTAAAAAATGTAGAAAGTGGGCACGTAAAGTTCAAAGGACGCCGCGAGGGCGACTCCCAAAACTGAAAGGAGATGGGCTACGCGTTTGACAAAATTAGCCAGTGAGGAGCTGCGAGCCGTATAATGATATTGTTGTGTTAAAGGGATCAACGGATTCGGGGGGGGGGGGGGGCGCAACCGCATATTGTGTGCAAATTATCTTGTGCACTATCTCTATGACCTCTATCTTATTTTTGATATTTTGATATTCTACTGTTCAATTGTAAATCATTCATCCATTCATTCATTCTCATTTATTGCACTGTGTTAAATGTTAAATGTTATGCATTTTCTGACAAGACAAATTCCTTGAATGTGAAAACAAACATGGCAATACATGGTTCTGGTTCTGTTTCTACTTGTCTTTTATCTAAGGGTTGGGCGTACCGGCCCATGGGAGGTTTTGGTTCTGCTCTGTCATGCATGTGCACCGTTAAAGGATTATGATACAGTGTCAGGGTGGAATGAATAAATCCCCCCATAGAGGCTCCACCCACCTCACACCACCCTAAAGTTGCATAACGCGGATTCGCCCGGTCCTCCCTTTGATCCCACACCCGGCTCAAGACGAGAACCAACACTTATTATTTCTGCAGAGAGAAGTGTAAGGGGGCTAGCTTGGACAGCTTGCACATTGTCCCTCTAAATATTCTGACAGTAGAAGAATAACCCACAGAGAGGATTAAGGACTGGTAATCTGGGGGACTGGTGTATTCCATGTCTACTGCTTCCTGTATTATTTCGCCCCTCAGCTTCCTCTGTATAAACAAATAGAATTTTACTCGTTTATCCACTTAGTTCCTCTGTCTTGCTGATTAGCGCTGAAGGGCTGTGAGGCTGGGACATCCTGGAGCGGACGGATCCAAGGGTATCTGAGGCCAGCATGCCCATGTGTGTGTGTGTGTCACAGGGAATCTGTGTATGTGTGTGTGTACTGTATAAACAAATGCAGTGCTACTTGAAGGGCGCGGCCAATTAAAAGAAGCCCCTGAAGGAGTGCGCTCATCCGGATGCAGTGAACATTGCAGCAGGCTATGTGGGAGTGGATCTGCTGTGTGTCGCTGTAACTAAGGGATTCAAACCACCGAGGCCGTGTTCCACAAACTATTGACGTCTTCGTACTTTCCACACGGGGCAATCAATGAGGAATAGGAATACAATGGCGTCACAAATGGAAAAGGAACATATTTCTGTGTACGAATCGTGTTTTTCTTAACAAACGCAGAAATAGAAATAATTTGGATATGTAATCAACGTACAAAAAAAAACCTTTTGAAATAATACAATACAAAATAAATAGCAATACTTTGACCTCTTACAAGGTTCAATCAAATGTTTCCCAATTGTAATAGAATGTCCTTCAACAGGATCATTGGATTGTATCCTGTAACAAATGCAATATTCTGGTATTTCATACAAGAGCTCTCCAACAAGTAAAGTATAAATACGTATTAACAACGGAAATACTTTATCGATCCACGTAATTTCCTTGGAGTTACATGCTAGAATACAAATATATAAACAACATAAATGAACAAAATATTTAAATACAAAATAAGTATGATAATATATGTGCATTATGCTCTAATATAACAATAAATATCGAACAATAGAAATATGTAAATGATCTATACTCCAATATATAGCAATAATCTGAATAGAGTAATATATATATATATAATTAAATGTATAGTATAAATGTGAAATGGCCCAATATGTTGATGTGTAACAATCAAATCAACACATCTGCTGTTTTCTGGACTAAACAAGGTGTCTCTGACTCCTAAACACAGTTCAACCTTTCAGTTATTAGCTATTATTATGTTATAGTTATTAGTTATGACATGTCTGCGTTTGAGCAGTTCACGGGTAAATGTCTGTCCGAGTAGTCGCACAGAATCAATTATTTCGGGGGGCGTTCCATTTCGGACCCAAAGCATCTTTACTCGCGGTCAGTGAGGGCGCATGGCTGAGTCAGCATCGACGTGGGGGCCGGATTGGAGCTGGTCCTCGGTCTTGGTCTGCAGCCAAACCACGTGATGCACTCATTAAGGAATGTTGCCAATCACAGTGAGGTTGAATGAAGAGGAAGAGGAAGACGTTCAAGATGACAATCTTCCAACAACTCCAACCAGCACTAAAGAATCAGAATCCCTAAGCCTGAATGATATATATATATGACTCCATATAAAAACAACAATATATAAAACACTATACGAGGACACATGTATAATCATTGCAGTTAAAAAGCCACTCGTGGTTAAAAACATGTTCCAATGCTTCCAGAAACAAGAAGAATACCTCGTATCCCTCTGTGTTGGCTCAGTTAAGGCTTCATAATCACATTTTCTGAGTCATTTAATCGGCATTTCCATTTGTATTTAAAATTCCTCAGCACAGCATGGGAAGCGGGAACAAACACGTGACTTGCATTTGTGCGTCTGGGAAGCTTTGAGCAAGATTCTGAAAGCATCTTTTTCATCCTTGCTTTCCTATAACTGCACCACATGTGGGCTGTATAGAGACGCACCTCCCTTCACTTTTCCACCAATCAGATCTTAGCAAGTTGACCCAGACACATCTGGACGGATGTTTTCTCGCATATTTCCTCCTCTCGTTACCACATATTGGTTGACTCATGGAATGTCCTTGGCAGGGTTCATCATGTGTACAATGGGTTTGGCGGACATCTGGCAGAGACGGGCCATGTTCTCTAGTTTCCTGGCAAATGCTCTCACCCCTATCCAGATGTGCACCAATCACATAAGGTCTTCAACAACTCCTCGTGACCCCCAACACTTCCTCTTACAGGGACAGGGATCACTCTTCAACCCTTTATTGAGCTCTATTGTTGTTGACCAGAAGGAATTGCACCAACATTGGCACAACATTGACTTATTATCGTCTCTTCCTCGGAGCTAATGAGGTTTATTATAGTCTATATAGCTCGAAAGGTCTGGTTCATAGCAGTGATTTGGAAAAAGTGAATAAATGAGACCGGGGAGACTGGGAGGGTCTTGAAATCCAGGCCGGGATAAAAAAAGAAAAAAGCTCAAAATGAGAGCCAGAAGTCTTGGCACATGCCAGAGCGATCAATGAGTCTGTTGTATTGCTCAACCATCTTTCCAGCGACAGATTTATTATCATACTTGTGTGTACACCTGATGGATTCAGCGGGAAAGAAAAAGGCTCTCGCTTTGCTGCAGCGTCCGTGCAGATGATATACTGAATTGTGATGAAAGACGAAACACACCATGCAAAACAAGCCGGAGTCGGGCAACCAGCACACAATAGCATGTGCATCCTCTTTCCTCCACTTCCTTTCCTCACACACCTCCCCATACACCCATAAAACATGACCCCCCCCCCCCCCCCCCCCCCGCCCCCAACCATTGTGCACATAGTCAAACCCATATAAACAGAAGGATGGATCAGTTATCGCTTTCAGGATGAGAGGATGCCGTCTCTCATTGGCAGTTAATGGCACAACGTTTGATCCCACTAATGCCACCGTGCAAAGCAGCCATTGTCGTTCCTTTCTTCTTCTTTTCTTTTTTTTTGATACGTTCTAAACAATTATCTCGCCAGCACAGATGCTTAATCTTATTTTTATTTTTTTTAAATAGGGCAGAGTATTTGGCAGGGCCTCGCCAAAACAACAGCAAAAGTTGAACACAATGAAGAAACGAGAAAAAAAAAGATCTCATTGTGGAGGGGTTTAAAACTCCACAAGAGAAAGCGTTCACTTCCAGCATAATAGGTTGTATCATTAATTTGGGCTTGATTGGCTTTGCTCGGCAGACTGGCAGCCACGGCACCCCCAAGCAACAGCTTTCCCACAGAGCCATTTGATCATGTGCTGACTGGGTGAAAAAGAGTGTAAATTAAAGTCCCTCCTCACGCTGACACTTTAAACACAAGACACGACAGGCCATATTTCCTCAGCCAAATCAGAAGCCTTCAGAGATGGATACCAATTATAATTGTAACAGAGAGGAGGAGAAAAAAAATCAAAAAAAATCAGACAAAGGTGTAAATCACACCAGTTGGGTGATGAAAACCTGCCTGAGGGGTCCGAGGGACCCTGAGCCATTCTGTGCCAACGGAGGGGTGTGCACTTGAATTTGCATCACCCTGTGACATATCAAAGAGAATGCACGAGTGGACGTGCCTCTTTGATTTTAAATGCAAAGTTACTCCGCGGGCCCACAATAATCTGCAGCTTTCCTGCCATAATCCTGCAGTTTTAGCCAAGTAATGAACAACGTGAGGAAGAGGGGAGTGTGTGTACAGCGTGTTGCATAAGCACTCTGCGCGCGTGCGTGTGTGTGTGTGTGTGTGTGTGCTGGGGTGGGGTGGGGCAGGGTGGAGATGAGGCTTTTTTCTTTTCTTTTTTCCACCAGCTCGTGATGGAACAAATTGGATGGAGCCTACATGCACTTATATCTGCGCGCGGCGGTGCTTATCAGGCATCACACGCCATGTCCGTGTTGTTCTCTCCGCACTGCGCTCGACATATTTACACAACACGGGCACGACCAGGAAACACACGCACTGGCATGCCAGGTGCCTCCTCCTCCTCCTCCCTGCCCCTCCCCTCTCCACCTATCCGCGCGCACACGCACACACGGCCTTCGGAGTGCTGCCAAGAGATGCAATTCTTGGCCATTTCCGGCGGGAATGGAGGAGCATTTCTGTCCTCATTAGAATAGCTCAGGTCCAGTCGGTGAAAGCTAAAAAAAAAAAAGAGGCTGAATTCCCTAGTCTGTTTGGCGGCACCCTGAGTGGGACGATGCCTCAAAAACAGCAATTATAAGCCAAGGAGCTGGAGATGAAAGAGGTTCTGTTGGGGCCGCCAAGCGCACCATCTGCGGGCTCCATCGTCCCTCAGCGTCCGCGCGCGCTGATCGGACGCCCGGGTTAAGTTGCGTTATTATGGAGAGCACATTGACCACCAAACACCACGCACACGGTGTCTCGCGCACGGAGACACGCACGCAATAAGAGAGAGAGAGAGGGAGAGAGAGAGAGAAAGAAAGGGACATGCACACATTCTGCTATGAATTATGACTCAATTAAGAGCCAGTGTCAAGGTCGTTTACAGCCGCAACACCTGATATTGACGCAGCTTTGTGTCCGCACCAGGAGCAGCAGAGAGCGGCGTTACTGTGCAGACTGGAGGTGCTTATCAGCCGTGCACCAGTTTAACCAAACCCCAGAGGAGCCAGCAGAGTAAACTCCAATTAGGACATCTGATTTATCTTTGGCTGTGTCCGTTCCTCCACGGAGCAGCGGCGCTGCTGTGGGTTGAATCATTGCGCAGGACCTCTCCTGTCCGCGTTTATGTGCTAAACAACTTTACAAAGACGTCTTATTGCGCGATGCGTACTCACCATCAGTCATAACGGTCTTCATGATCTCGAAGTGGGGAGGGGGGGTGGAAATCCGGACGCGGTGTAAATCCAAGTCGAATGAATCCCAGCGCGCGCGGAGACCGAGAGGGTATCCGGGGTTTTTTATTGCAATTTCTGGGGAGTTGCAAATCCGGCGCACAGTGGGAGCACCCCTGCAACCCCGCAAACTTTAGCCGTGGGTCTTCCCGAGTGGGGAGCCGCGTCTTCGGCTGCACCCGAGCTCAGTCATTTGGACGAGGGGTTCAGAGGAAGAAAACAAAAATAGTCAGCAATAAACATCCAAATTGGGATCAGCAGACTCTCGACACACCAGTCGACACCTCCCCAGAATGTAGGGCGCGCAGACGGAGGGAGCGCAAAGTGTTTGACGCACAAGTGGAGAATCAACGGCGCGGGCGAAAAAGCGATATTGGATCCATGTTTTGGAAAACGCAGCACATATCCAGTCCGATCTCCTGCCCCGCTGAATATTTTCCCAAGTACGCGGAGAAAAGTGTGGCGGATGCGCGCGGATGTCGGCCGCACTGCTGAGCGTCAGTGGGGAGGTGGGAAAGGGAGGGCGGGGCGCGAGGTGCGTCGGGCGGAAAGAGGGAGCGAGAGAGAGAGAGAATTCAGGGATGAATGTTTTATGGGTATGTGTCACGCTGCAAAAAAACATACATATAGATATATCTATTTTTCTATATCTATAGATTCCTCTTAGATTACAAATTGGAATTCTTATATCAATGAAAACATGATCATTTACGCATGTGTTAGAACTTGCTGTGTTTTCTGCCTGAATACAGAACACAAACAAAACAATGAACTGGAAACAGAAGTGAGTTTCCATAAGTGATGGACTTTAAAGATTAGACGAGTGGATCTGAGACTTAATGACTTATTCAGACGGGCATTTCTCGCAGCGCGGGGCTGCTCTATAATGAATGTTTTATGCGCTGTGGGTGGAGGTGATGGTGGGTGGGTGTGCTGGGAGGTGACGTGAGGAGAATCTATTTGGATCGGACCCGGACAGGCACGCACATGCATGCGAAAACACCCCCCCCCCCCCCCCTCCTTTTAAAAGACAGGCGCAGAGCCCGGCCTGCTGGTGGGACCTGCGCCGCCTCCCGGGTAACGGGACTGGGCAGTGTGGCTGCTCGGGTGTCGGAGGCGGTCGTTGTTTCCGGTTCTGCTTGGTTAACCGAACATTTGAAATCCTCAAACAATACCTGAGCCCCGGGACTGTTTAAAAAATCGCCTGATGTTTCTTTTTTTTTCATTTAATTTTATTCTAGGACTTTTCCTTAATTGCTCCTCTACGATTGATTGCTCGTATTTTGTATTTATTTATTGTGGGAAATAAATGAGTTTTCTAATATTTCTTTCAACACAGGCAGACATTTTCCTCTGCATACTCTACATGCGGATAGTCAGATATGTCCTCGCATTAAACATTCCGTTTCCGCACATTTGATATGAAAATGGTAAGTGATTAGACCAGCGAGCCGCAGAGACGCGCTGGCATTGCTGACTGGACCGAAGAGCAGCTCACCGTCGCTCCGGCAGCTTGGCAGTAATGCTCGGGTTGCTGAAACCCAGGAGGATTGAAATTTACAGCAGTGGCGCTCGCTATCTTTAGGTACCACACGCCCCCTACCGGCCGACACAGAAACACCATCTTCAGCACCAGCAGAGAAGCCTCCATCCTCTCTGGAAGATGATTCCCTGCTCACCCTCAGAGACGGCCAGGCATCCCACTTTGTGCACGTCTGTGAGCTCGGCGAGGGAAACTATTGCATTCATAGTGGAGACAATGTTGTTTGTATTTATTACAATTTCTATGAGGGAATCTGGAATATGTCCATCTGCTGCCATGTGCATCTTGTCACAATGCAATATGGGAAAGTCTCCAAATGGCAATCTTTAACTTGGAATAGCATATTTTCAAATTGTGACACACACACACACACACAAAAACACTAGATTGAGTGTATTATGAGGCCCACTGGCACAGGATGAAATGCTTGCGTTAATTATACTTTAGTATGGAGACTGAGAAGCCAAGAGATTACCATGGGGAGCAGGTGAATGGAAAACCACAGCCAGGTGGGCGGTGGAGTGGAGTGAAATGGGGGTATGAGCTGCCGGCTAATCCCGAGTTTACAACCACCACCAATATTGAATCACACCATCAGAATATGTCGGCGAGCCACTCGCATGGCTGCTCACAGAGGAGACCGGCAGGACCAGATGGCCGGTGTAGAGACTCAGTCCAAAGCTGCCGCGGTGACCTGCTGGGGACCGAGGTCACCCCGCGAGGATACGGAAACGCTGTCACCTTTTCACGGTCGCCTCCGTCTCCGCCGCTTTATCCCAGAGCATCCGTGTGGGCAAACACACGCGTGTGCGTAATCCCGTCATGCGTTTGTATGTTCTTTGTTTGGATGCTCGGGAATGTAGGCAAAGTGCAGTTTCTTGTGCAGGATTTTATATAAAAATAAAAAATAAAAAAGCTTTTATCGCCTCACTGGGAGGCAACAGACAGACGCAGCGTTTTCTTCACCAATATTCATGTATTTTCTGTAATTTATATAGTAAAAATAGAAAATATACTCAGGTGATGTAAACATGCTTGCTGTGAAATGAAAAAAAATCAAGAAAATAGCTCCTAGTTTAAAGCAGAAGCCTCATTAAATCGACTAGAATTGCAGTTGCTTTAAAAAAAAAAGGGATCTTAATTAAGTCGCAGCACACTGTGTTAACGTTATCTCAAAAATTGGCCCCTGAAATACATTCCCAGAGTTCCTAACTACATCCCCAGATAGAGAAACATGAATGTGGCTCACTGGTTAAGATGTCTGCTTAAACCAGAAAGTGATGGCTATACTGTAACTGAATACTATACTCTCCCGGCTCATTACAAAACAGAACCGCTCACTCCTTTAGCCCTCCGCTCATCCCATTATCTGAATGATATGCGCCAGCAAGTGAAAAAGGACACAGGTAAATCGTCATGGGAGCTTCGAGGCTGGAGGCCTAAAACGGGGAGCGACCGCAAATTAACTAAGGGTGGATCATTGGCATGCGAATGCAGAAAAAAAAAGAAAAAGATTGGAGATCTTTAATTCATGACAGTAACAGCAACGAGTCAAGCTGTCGAGTCTCAAAGGCAGCGGATCCCGATGGCGAGCCTCGTCCGTTCTTTCGTCACAAGTTTGGCGGATCAAAAGCGGAACGGGTTCATAAACGACTTCCTTTGGTAATAAGTATTTTACAGATAATAAGTTAGTGATATAGGTACGGGATATACAGATTGATTGATTGCGGTAATATGTACATGTTATACAGGTTGATTTGTGCATTAAATAGTCTACCTACATTTAATGCACAAATCAACCTGTATAACATGTACATATTACCGCAATCAATCAATCTGTATATCCCGTACCTACACTGTAAAAAAAAAAAACGTAAAATGAAGGTCAAATGACTGGCAGCTGCGGCTGCCAAACAAAAACCTTAAAATGAAGGTAAAATATCTTAATTCAAATAAAGGCCGAAAACCATAAATTAACGAAAATTTTCATTAAAGGTTCTGCAGTGAAACACTGTTATTTTACAGAGTTTCCCTGTATTATTACAATCAAACACCTTCAATAAAGAGATATCACTAAAATTCTGCAGAGAAAAACTATTATTTTACAGATTCTTCCTGTATTATTATGATCAAATACCTTCAACAAAGTGATATCACTCAAAGTTCTGCAGAGAAATACTGTTATTTAACAGATTCTTCCCATATTATTACAATGAATCACCTTCAACAAAGTGATATCACTCAATGTTATGCAGAGAAATACTGTTATTTTACAGAATTTTCCTGAATCATGAATATCAAAACCTTCAAAGAAGTAGTGATGGGCAGTATGAATGTTTCACATACCGTCACACTGGTGCCCAGACATTGTCCCTCCCCAACAGGCAACGCATTTTACTGTTCACCAGTGAATGCTGAGGGTGCAGCAGTCGGAGCTACTTATGTTACGTGCATTGAGTTTGAGTCATGGTTTTAACTTTATGACAACAATTAATAACCCACAACTCTCTAACGCTCTAACAGGGTAAAACACCACAAGACAACAGTTTATGTCACATAAACAATTATAATACAATAATACATAAGGCTAATAATTGTACGTTTATGACATTTACACCGCTGAACTGCATTCTGGGTACAGCCCGCCCACTATCACAACTATAAGAAACTTCGTAGCTACATTAAAAAACGGAAAAGAGCGATGCAGGCGGAACAAGAGAGAGCAGAGATGCACCAACACAATGTGTTGTCCAGAGAGGAGCTGTGTCTGCTGGCTGGAGGGTTTGAAAAGTCCGACCAGACACATAAAAGCTGGGAATTAAACCACCAACCCTGCGGTTACCAGAGGACCTCTACTCACTGGGCCACAATTAACCTATGTTGCTCCTCATAAAGGACTAAAAATGTATCATTCTTGGTACTACTTTGTACTCTTTAAAAAAAAAAGACTGCATTATGTTTGATGTAATGGAAAACGTTTGCTAAATTAAAATCCGGATTTACAGAGTTTGAATGTAAAAGTACATGTTAATATAAAACTAATATGATTTACCTTACAATTACAAAGAAAATCGTTAAATTGTTAGTATGGACATAAACCTTTATATAACGAGCTAGATATTTAATTACAGGTAATTATTGTTATTTTACATGAATTTGTAAGTAATCTAAGAAAACAGTAAAATTACTGACATTTTTCTATAAAAAAATGAGAAAAAAATGTAATTTGTTATTATTAGCATAATACGTAAATTAAAAGTTGGGTTGTTGATTTATAGATAATGTCTGTAATTTTATAGAGTTTTGTATATAATTTTAAAAAACAGAAAAACTACTGTAAAAATTTAGAGTTATTTCCTGTAAAATTAGGATTTGTTTTTACAGTGTATATCACTAACTTATTATCTGTAAAATACTTATTATTATCTGTATATTGGTATTTACTGCTATTGCACTTCTGGTTGGATGCTAAACTGCATTTCGTTGCTCTGTACTTGTACATGTGTAATGACAATAAAGTTGAATCTAATCTAATCTAATCTAACGGGAGAGTTACAGAGGGAGCGACAGTGGGACCGGTGTTAATTACGGGGCATGATTGAAAGCTAAGGCTTTAAAAGGTCGGCGATAGAGGTCACGTGTACGTTTAAAGGTCATCAGACCAACGGACATTTTTCGCCCTGGATGAGAATTCATCTCTTCCATGGTCTTCCAAAAAGGTCTCAATATTCAATAATTGGCCAAGAGATACAGGCGCCCGCTGTGATTGGCTGAGCTGGACGAGGCCAGTACATTCGTCACTTTTAGGTAATATCACTCTTTTGCTAATGTTGACACTGAACCTGCAGACTAGGATAGAAGAAATATGAAATGTTTTAAAAGGAACTGTGAAAAAATAAAATAAAAATCTTTTCAAACAAAAAGGAGAGAAGATGCAAATCCTGCTTGGATAGGGAATCCCTGCTGGCTGAGTTTGTCAGGTTATGAAATATGAGAGGTAAAGCCAGTTCAGAGCAGTGCTGGTGTTTTTTACACTAATCGTTGGAGTAAGAGTTATTTTTATTGGCCTCGTAACTCTGCACATAATAATGAAAGTGGTGGATTGGCCACTTTAAACACACACACACACACACACACACACACACACACACATTATATAAAAGGCATCAGAAGATGCAAAAGCAAGAAAACACACTAAAGAATACCTCAGCTCTGTTGACTTTCTCAACATATGGTGGCTCACATCATGAACAGAAATAATATCCTCAAAATCAACGTTTATTTCCTATTAAAATGTATGAAAACTTGAATTATTAAAACCTGATTTGTAAAGAAAACATTGCAGGGGAAACCTTCAGTTTTCACACGGGCTTCCATATTTGATGAAAGTGATCAAACACAGAAATGGCAGTACAATATTGTTTGATTAATAAATATGGCCTATGGGTCAACAAATCATCATCATCATCATCATCATCATCATCACCCATATGGATGGGACATCAGTTTAAAATCACTTTCATAAGCAACTCAGGAACAGCTGTGAATTATCAAGCTAATAAAACACTACGCTGTTATTCACGACCCCGTTCTGAACACACGGGTGAGATAACGAAAGACAAGCAGAATCGTCACTCCCCTACTTAAAATATCCACATAGCAAAGAAATATAATTACCAAAAATGGGGAAAAAAATAAATAATATATACAGTGTATGCAGATTACTATCCCCAGCTGCTCAATCAACTCAAACAGAACACAGCTGTCTCCAATGTGACAACGTGAAGCCAGTGTACTGTGCATACTGTGTGTGTGTGTGTGTGTGTCTATATTTGCTTTTGCGTAAAACCCAGTCATGCAAATGAAGCATATAGTTACACTTGAACCAGTAATGTACTGACAGGGCCCTCGAGCAAGGCGTTAAGCAACGAAGCGCCCTGGAGTGTGCACACTACAGTACAGACGTGATGTCAACTGTGTGTGTCCTTAAATGAAGGAATTATATTTCAAAGCCACAATATCGGGAACACAGAATCCCTTATTTCAGGTTATTCCAAGTAGAAATGCCAGAATCATTGATTTCCAATGTTCAAGGTCATGTGTTTATCCTTCCACAACACGGGGCTGTATAATGCTGCTGTTCACATTCCTTAAGCTGCAAATTCCCCACAACAGGAAGTGATTTTGTTTTGTTTGCCACGTTGAAAATGGGCTCCGACTGCATTTCTTTGTGCATCCCTATGGTGACATGAAATGTCCTTGCATCCTTGAGGTATTGCACTGTGCTTATTGTTCTGCAACATTCCCGAGCCAAATTCCTTGTATGCGTAACGTAGTTGGCAATAAACAGTTGTGAAGTGCTGTATTGTTGCCGTATGTTTAATGCTCATAACTACAGTCTTAATCCATCAGAAGCTCAACGCATTGAGCAGCTCTAATGTCTGGTTTATGACGCAGCTCTAATAAGCACATTAGCAGAATGTGTCGCCATAAATACATATAATATTGTCTGGGAATATTGATTAAAGCATCATCTATCGGGGTACTATTTTACTTGCTTGCACTCATAGGTATAATTGGACATTTACCAAATCTGGCTTTATTTTGGCAATGTTTAACAATAGCGGGTGCTATAAAATTTGTTTTTAGGAATATTTTATGACTGGGGGACTTGAATATTTTATTGCAACAAGGTAGTACACAAAAACAAGCAACAGCCTCGGTTACATTTTACCCTTTGGCAGCTTGAGTGTGAAAAGGACAGTTCATCCCAAAATAAAAAATTCATATTTTCCCTCTTCCCTGTAGTGCTATTTATTAATCTACAACACTTTGTTGAAAACTGCCTAGTTTTGGAGACGTCTAACTTCTTGCCAACACGATGGGACGATATGACCCTCGTGGTGCTCAAAGCACCAAAAAAATAAATTTGGAAAAAACTCATAATATCCCTTTCCAGAAATCATGACCCGGTTACTGAAGAGAATCAAAATACCTTGTTGGGAGCAGTTTCATGCAGGAACTATAACATATATCCTGATAAAGGTAAGGAACAATATGTATTTTTGATTTTGGGTTGAACTGTCCCTTTAAGGGAGTTTGTATTATAGAATGTGAACTCCCGTTATCTCGCAAATAATCCCCAAATTCCCAAATCACATGACCTCCGAGTCCTCAGTAGTCCCTGTGTGTGTACTGGCTTCCAATTCATCAATATGTATACAACTGCACTTTAAATTTAGAGGCTTGCAATAATGTAAATAAAACCTGACTAGGTGAAGGTGCTAAGGATGTAATCAACTTTATTACTACTGTTACATAATCATGTATTTGTACATAGTTTTTTAGTGTATAGTGAAAGACTTTGAGGGAATTGTTAATTTTCCAATTGTCACGCTGATAAGGAACCTCAGAATCGGAACTGCCCTTGAGGAGCGGAATCCAATCACGGCGATGTATTCCGTCACAAGTGCCGTTACTCTCTGCGCCGACCATTTCTTATTTTTATTTCCTTTGCTTTGTCCTCCCCCTCTTTTTCTTTTTTTTCCTTCCCTCCACCAAACTCGCAGGACAAAGAGTTCACGCTGCCTTTTCCAAGCTCTTGCTCATTAGGCCTGGGAGTCAGATATTAATTCAGGCCCGGGTGAAAAGCCTGTCGCCATTAAGACCGGCTGACAGCTCATTTTCCTTGGTGGCCAGAGCAGTGATAATAAGCAGTAAGCAGTGGAATTGTTCTTTATTTTCCATTCTGTAACCTCATTAACTTATTGGAATTAAGACAATGTGGAGTTGTTTGCACTAAGATGTAATTATGCTGATTTACTCACTTTCGCTCTCACTCACTCTCCCCTTCCCCATTTGCCATTTTAATTAGATTCCCCTCTCCTCAAACATTGACAATGTGGACTCGTGGCTTTTGACTCATGAATCAAGCGCCCACCCAGCCATCACTTCCTATAGGAATTTGAATGCTGTGTCTGTGTGAGGAGAGAGACAGAAAGAGAAAGAGAGAGAGAGAGAAGGGAAGGTAGACGGTGAAGAAGCATCCCATGCAAACATGCCATATGACTCACTAGCCATATATTACCTGGCTTGACAAGGCTTCATTCCTTGAGACTGTCAGTGGGTCGGAGAGGACAAGCATGTGGAAGTTTATTCCCCTGCAACTTCACGTGATCGGTGGCCTGACCTTGATTTCCTCTTCCTTTTCACGGGGAGGGGGGGAACAAAGGGAAACAAAGAAAGATAACGGAGAGAAAGAGTGATGCTTGGATGAATACGGGCTTTGTGCATCTGCCTCATGTGGATTTGATTTAGGCTCGTCTGTGAGGTGATAGGGGGCACAGATAGCAGATGGTAGCCGTGACTCCTTCCTGCTGCCTCCCACAGCAGCGTGCATGCACAATCTTCACATGAAATAATTGAGGAGCTTCTTGATCGATGTATATAACGAAATGAGCAAATGTACCTCTGAATCGATTCATGAACATATGACCGCGTGATTATAGGGAAATATCTTTTAGCTGATTGAGAAATCAAAGTCAAAGTCGACTTTATTGGCAGATCCTATGAGAGAAAAAGTTGACTTTGACTGAACTATGGATTCGTATTTGATGGCGACTTATACGCGATGTATGAAGATTGTTATTTCAAGTTTGCTTGTCTAAGGAAACTTAAAAACCTGTGAATCTCGCCCTGAGGAACCAGGAACATTTAAACAGATCTCTCATTTCCACTGAGCTTAAACAAAAAGACCGTAAAATCCATCACTTCAAACAAAACAAAAATCAATCCAAGCACGTTTGAGAATATACATATAATACTTGCAGTCTCTTTGTGGCTTATGGAGAAAGGCTCTTTCAAACAATGCAATGTGAGTAGTAAGCCGCAGAGTACCGAGTCACGTAGGATTGCCTCGTTTGTATCGGCTCGCTGAATGATGGGGTTCAGAGCACAGGGATGCCGGAGTAGCACTGTCTTTTCTTAAAGAGGAACATTTGAGTTTCTGAAATTAATTTCAAACAAGCTTGAGAGGTTTTCTAGGAACTCGTGAAAAGCTGTTGTCAAGTACACACATTTGTATTAGATCAAAAAGGGGTTAAGGACTCACAGAGGCTCTAGTTTTATTTAGTGTTACAAGGTTGGACCAACAGGAGGATCATTTTGCTATTCATACCTTGCCTTGAGGCTGGAAATATGAAGTTGTTTTTATATTTTTTAGGGTTAACACCTTTTTGGAAGGCCATTAAAATCAACAGATGTTTTTTCTCAATATGCTCAGCAAACTTGTGTGTGAGATATCGTGTGTGTGTTTGAACAAAACTAAAGACGTGTCCCAAATCCATACTTATTCTCATCAGATTTTTAGTATGCAGTCGTCGCACTGGAAGACTAATCAAATGGAGAATACTCCAATGCAGCCTGCACACTAATTACCATTGAAGTATTGATGGACATTAGTCTCCCACAGTTTATTGCAGAAAAGAAAATATAATACTTTGTGGGTGGTGATGAGACAACTCCAGTTAGATATTGGAAAACTATAAATAAGCAAAACATTTTAATTGTAAAATATGAACCTGATGGAGGATCTCAATGAAAACAGGCTAATTTATTTTCAAGTAAATATGAAGGTCCGGACAAAACTTGGAACAAATCCGTTTTTTTAGATGGTGTGATATTTCATAACGGGAACAACTTGAACTGCTGCTGGCACAAGGTGGGAAGGGAACAGATCACGAAGGTTAGTGGGATTCATCCGACAGGAACCATAGATGTTGATACAAAAATGTCATGGCAATCCATTCATAATATTTGTGATATTTCAGTTTGGTCTGACAGCACACATGGCTTAATCAGATATCCAAAATTCAACTACTATACTACACTAACAGTGCAAACAACGCACACAAGGGTAACAGTGCCGACGGAGCTAACAGTGTTTACCTGAAGGGGAACAGAGGGCTGGGTGTTCACTGCATATTAACAGCCATTGGGCACTCTCACATGCACCAACGTGCACCAACATACACTAACATGCACCAACATACACCAACATGCAGCAACATACACCAATGTGCACCAACATACACCAATGTGCACCAACATAAACCAACATGCACCAACATGCACCAACATACACCAATGTGCACCAACATGCACCAACATGCATCAACATACACCAACGTGCACCAACATACACCAACATGCACTAACATCCACCAACATGCATCAACATACACCAACACGCACCAACATACATCAACATACACCAACATGCACTCTCACATGCATCAACATACACCAATGTGCACCAACATGCACCAACATACACCAACATACATCAACATACACCAACATGCACCAACATACATCAACATACACCAACATGCACCAACATACACCAACATGCACCAACATGCATCAACATACACCAACATGCATCTACATGCATCAACATACACCAACATGCATCTACATGCACCAACATACATCAACATACACAAACATGCATCAACATACACCAACATGCATCTACATGCACCAACATGCATCTACATGCACCAACATGCACGCTGGCCGGCCCGGCTCTGTAGACAAAACACAGAGAAACTCGGAGTACAACACAGACTGACCTCATTCTCTGCTCAGGTAGCCATTACTTTGGTATTTCTTTTGATTGCTGCTATATTAATGCTCTGAGTATGGTATACCGAGCACCTTTTATATCAAACACTTGGCTTTTATAGAGTCTGCTTTGTGATACTGTGTAACCCCGGAACAGTTTGTCCTGACTTGCCCTGAATAAAGAAACATCTCAAAATAATGGATTCTCACATAAATAAGCCAGTTGGCGCTCCCTTGGACTCCATTGTCGATGTAGGTCAGATTAAAAGTCGACAAGGTGAAGTGACAAGCACCCGCTGAAGCACGACTCTCTGGGTTTCTCATTTCTTAAATCCTTCTCATTCCAGATTATTTAAGGGTCTAATACCATCTCCACGGTAGATAAAGCCGATTACAAACTGTCTCTAAATGGAATTAGGTAATTTGCCTCACTTCATTCAGCGTAATCTCCACCGCCAACCTCGTTTCAACTGCGCCGTCTCTTCACTTGGTCTTTTTTCCTTTCTATCAAATTAAGGACCTCAGAACCTAATGGGTATATGTCCAAAATATACTTAAGACCCAGTCGCTGAGTCTTTTTTTCAAATGTAGAAGCCACACTCACTGCGTTCGCTCTCCCAAACGAGATGGTTACAACAAAAAAAGAACGGTCGTCTCAGTTCCACATATCAAATTATTAAGGGAGTCTGGGATTTGCCACCAGATTCCCGGCTATTTTTTAGAGCTCTTGTTCACAAGCTGAGTGAAGGAAAATCTCATTGTAGTCCTGAATCAGATTGGATTATGAGCTTAGTCTATTTTCTTCTGTTCTCTCAATGTATTTGTTTTTTGAGGTGTGTGTGTGGGGGGATTTTTGTATTTCTCAAGACAGTTAAAGTCTAAAGTCGTACTTTTTTCAGTACATGTTGTGACGAAAGTTATTTCACAGAGCTTTATCAATTGATGATCTTTCAATCCTCTGGAGTCCAACATTATGAATTCAAATGCAATCCCTAGCCACAGTTACTGAGACTTCATAATGGAGAATCATATAATGAGATCTTCTTACTCCCTAGATATGAAGATGGTATCATACTACGACATCAATAATGTGCGGCATACATGTATTGTGCAGCGCTATACCCAGATTCATACAGACTGCACGTCGATGTTTAAATTTAAAGGTGGTTCGCCGTTAGATCATTCAGAATAATTCATGTGAGGAAGTGAGATTCTGCGATAATGTACAATCAATCTTGCATCGGAAGTCAATCTTATAGTCTCTAAGCTTACAAAAGGCGATAAGACGCCAGCGTCGAGATTGCATGTCCCCGGTCCCTAAATGAATGATCCCCACACACGATTACTACAGAAAGGAAATCATGCTATGTCTCTCAGATTGTGTGTAATCTGCCAGTCTGGCTTCACAACTATTCAATTCTTGTAGAAATCTCCTCCGGCTGCCAAGAACAAACCCAAAAGCCTCTTAGCGGAACACATAAATATACATAGTTTCCTAGAAATGCTGTGCGATTCTTCCATATCCAATTCACAGGTACTCTGTCCAAATGAATTACAGATGAGGCCGTCCAATTGATTCAAGAATCTTGCCCGTGTACAAGGGGCTTCAACGTAGCCCTGTGCAGGTAATGAAAGAGGACGCTGGGTAACCCTGAGCCAGGCAGCACGCATCTGCATACTCTGTCAGCTTTGCCTAGGAAATTGATGGAAACTCACGAGGGGTTCAGCCTGATGATTCTCTACTCAGAGGTATCCAAGAAACAGGACAGTGGTGAATCCAAGGTCCTTTTCTAATTAAATGTTCGGTTTAAAGCTCGCTAATGTCGGCGACTCTTGTTTGCATTTTAAAACCCGATTTACATTTAAACCGATACACGATCCACTCTGAGTGAAATAGAGACTCCTGCCCCATGCTTGGCGGGATCTCTCAGGAAGAGCATGGCGCTCGATCATCTGAACACAAGGCACTTATGAGCTTTGTGCTCGGTGCAGAATGAAATTAATGAACACATTACATTACTCAAAACAGGATGCATGTACGGACAGAATCTTGGACTGCGCCACTTTGCCGCGTAAAACAATGACAAATGGTGAAAATATTCAGTGGGCCGGCTAGAAGTATATTGCCAGCTCTCTGTGTGCAAAAACATATCTGAAGAAATTCACAAGCGATTGATGGCTCACTTCAGCCTGTGACACCCTTCACATGTCCTGCAGGCATATATTTGACTCCTGAACCTGCCATCTGCAGAGCCGGGCACCACACCGGGACAGTACATTCGGTCGTATTTGTGTGGCTCTGGTTGGGAATATCCAGAATTAATCAGCGGGAAGATTCCAGGAACGTCAGTATATGTGCAGAATTAAAATGAATCAAAGGCAACCGTCTAAGCGATGCCGCAGTGTCACCAGTGGAGGTGGCCAGCCAGCCACGCCCACCTCATCAGACTCACTCCATTCACCTGCACCCACAGCGGGTTCCAGTTGTCCATAATCAGACCTGTACTTAACCATCACTCTCACTCTCCTTCTCTGCCAGATTGTTTCGATGCTTACTCCAAACCTTCCAGCGTACCTCCCTGATTACCCGAAGCCGACCTTGCCTGTTCTCGACTACCCGACTCGCCTAATCCTCGTCTATCCCGAGCTGAGATCCGAAGTTCCGGTGCCGACCCTCGCCTGTCCCTCACTATCCGTATTGTTCTCTGTACCATCTGTGTTGTTTGTGATACTACACGCAAGTAAAGTTCACGTTCCTGATCTACGTTGCTCGTGTCCTGTGTTCTGCACCTGGGTTCTACTCTCACCCGTGATAGAACAATCTGGCCATAACATGAACCCAGCAGGATCCCGGTTCGAGCAGATCGAGGCGGTTCTCGCACAGCAGCGGCAGCAGATCGAGGCGGCCAACACACTCGCCCGGCAAATGGCGGAGTCTCAGGCGACGGCAGTTTCCGGTCTCTCGGACCAGATACAGCAGCTGCTGGTTTCGTTTCGCCCGGCGGCGCGAGAGCCCGTCCCGGCGACACCAGCACCGGAGTCGCCACCGTTTGAGGGGATTTTCGAGCCTCGGGTCGGAAGCCCGGAGCGTTTTGGGGGAGAGCCGGAGCAGTGTAATCCGTTCCTGACTTCCTGTTCTCTGCTGTTCAGCTTACAGCCCCGCACATTCGCCACGGAGAAAGCTCGGGTAGCTTACGTCATCAGCCACCTGACCGGCAGAGCTCTTCGTTGGGGAACGACGGAGTGGGACCGGCGGACCCCGGCGTGCGATTCCTTTGAGGACTTCGCGGAGGAACTTCGGAGGGTGTTCGGCGGGGCCGCGACGCGACCGGAAGCAGGACAGGACTTGCTATCCCTACGTCAGGGGAGCCGATCGGTCACCGACTTCGCGATCGAGTTCCGGATCCGTGCTCGTCGGAGCGACTGGAATGCTCCGGCGCATCTATCGATATGGACTGGCGGACTATATCAAGGACGCACTGGTCGCCTATCCTCCGGCGGCGTCAGTGGAGGAGCTGATTGAGTTAACGGAGCGGCTGGACCTCCGCATCCGGTCCCGAGAGGGGGAGCAGCGGCGAACTGCGGGGGACCAGCGCGACCGAGGTCGGGGTCCAGAGGACGGCGCGGAGGCCATGCAGGTGGGACACACCCGGGTTACGTCCCCAAGACGGAGACGACGTCGAGGGGGTAAGTCAGGCCGAGGCTGCGGAAGGTATGAGCTTATGAGTACGCAGCATCCAGTAAAGGGACTGGGCCCAGCCGGGACTGGCGACGTCGGGGTGAGCTATGCTAAAGGGGAACCGTCTTTTTCCGTGGTTCGGCCCCGATTCATGGTCAGGCTCGTGCTCCAGGAGGGCGCCCGTACCGTAGCGGTACTCCTGGACTCTGGGGCCGACGCAAACCTCATGTCCCAGAGCCTGGCCGACGAACTGGGCTTAGAGAAGCGCCGACTGGCCACGCCAGTGCCAGCCCGGGCTTTGGATGGGCATCTGTTGGAGATGGTCACCCACCAGACAGCTCCAATACAAATGATAGTCTCGGGCAACCACCAGGAGACCATCCAGTTCCGGCTCTTGTCTGTGTCCAGTGCGCCCCTGATCCTGGGGTATCCATGGTTGCGCCGACACAGCCCGCACCTCGATTGGGCAACGGGGGCGATCCTCAGTTGGGGTGATTCTTGCCATGAGGTTTGTCTGAAGAGGGCGTTCGTGCCACTTCAGCCGCCGTCCTCCCAGCTGTGCCCAACGACACTGCAGGTTCCGGACGAGTACCAGGACTACCGGGGGGTATTCAGCAAGGCAAGGGCGACGTCGCTGCCGCCCCATCGGCCGTATGACTGTGCCATTGAGTTGTTGCCAGGTACGTCACCACCCAAGGGCCGTCTGTACTCACTCTCGGGTCCCGAACGGGTGGCCATGGACGCTTACATCAACGAGTCGCTGGCGGCAGGACTTATCCGACCGTCGTCTTCCCCAGCCGGCGCGGGATTTTTTTTTGTAGAGAAGAAGGATAAGACCCTGCGGCCATGCATTGATTACCGGGGCCTCAATGACATTACGGTTAAGAACCGTCACCCCCTCCCCCTTCTCGCGTCCGCGTTCGAGCTGTTGCAAGGGGCCACCATATTTACGAAGCTCGACCTCCGGAATGCGTACCATCTTGTCCGAATTCGGGAGGGCGACGAATGGAAGACCGCGTTCAACACTCCATCGGGTCACTATGAGTATCTGGTGATGCCGTTCGGGCTCACCAACGCCCCAGCTGTGTTCCAGGCCCTGGTCAATGACCTTCTCCGGGACATGATTGATAAATTTGTATTTGTATACCTTGATGATATCCTGATTTTCTCCAGGTCCCGTGAGGAGCATATTCCCCAGGTTCAGGCGGTTCTCCAGCGATTGCTTGAAAACTCCCTCTTCGTAAAGGCTGAAAAGTGTGAGTTCCACCGGACATCCGTCTCGTTCCTGGGGTACATCGTGGCTCCTGGGCAGTTGAAGATGGATCCAGCCAAGGTGGATGCCGTCAAGGAGTGGCCGGTGCCGGAGAGTCGTAAGAAGTTGCAGCAGTTTCTAGGCTTTGCCAATTTTTACAGACGGTTTATCCGAGGATACAGTACTGTTGCCGCGCCCCTCACTGCATTGACTTCCACCAGAGTTGTATTTCAGTGGTCCCCGGAGGCGGAGACGGCGTTCCGGACCCTGAGGGAGCGGTTCAGCTCCGGACCCATTCTTCAGGTTCCCGATCCCGAGAGACAGTTCGTGGTGGAGGTCGACGCCTCGGAGGTGGGGGTGGGGGCCGTGCTGTCGCAGCGCGCGGCCCACGACCAGAAGCTTCACCCTTGTGCCTTTTTCTCCAGGCGCCTATCCCCGGCCGAAAGGAACTACGACATCGGCAACCGGGAGCTGCTGGCAGTGAAGTTGGCACTGGAGGAGTGGAGGCATTGGCTGGAGGGGACCAAGCAACCTTTTCTGGTCTGGACCGACCACAAGAACCTGGAGTATATCCGGTCCACAAAGCGCCTCAACTCCAGGCAGGCACGATGGGCTCTGTTCTTCACCCGTTTTGACTTTTCCCTCTCCTACAGGCCCGGTTCACGGAACGTCAAGCCAGACGCCTTGTCCAGGCAGTTCCAGAAGGATGAGGAAGTGGGGAGCCCTGAGACCGTCCTACCGGAGTCCTGTGTCGTGGCAGCCGTGACATGGGAGATCGAACGGAGGGTAGCAGCAGCGGCGGAGGGTCAACCAGGGCCGAGTGCGTGTCCCGACGGCCGCCTGTTCGTGCCGCCCGCCTTGCGGTCTGAGGTGCTTCAATGGGGGCACGCCTCTAAAGTGGCCTGTCATCCCGGGGCCCAGAGAACAGAGGATCTCCTTCGTCGGCGGTTTTGGTGGCCCACTCTGCAGGAAGACACTCGTGAGTATGTGGGAGCTTGCCAGACCTGTAGCCGGAACAAGACGTCCCGCCGAGCCCCGTCCGGTCTCCTACAGCCTCTGCCAGTGCCGCACCGACCCTGGTCACACATATCGGTGGACTTTGTGACTGGGTTGCCCCCATCGGGGGGCAGTACGGCCGTTCTGACCATCGTGGATCGCTTTTCAAAGATGGCACATTTCGTGGCAATCCCGAAGCTTCCATCCGCCAGGGAGACCGCCCAGCTGCTGATGGACCATGTGTTTAGGATCCATGGGATTCCGGTGGATGTGGTCTCGGACCGAGGCCCTCAGTTCGCGTCAATCTTTTGGAGGGAGTTCTGCAGGCTGCTGGGGGCCACCGCCAGTCTGACGTCCGGGTACCATCCTCAGTCGAATGGGCAGACGGAGCGGATGAATCAGGAGATGGAGTCGGCCCTGCGGTGTGTGGCGTCCGAGGATCCGTCGTCATGGGCTAGCCAGCTGGTATGGGTTGAGTACGCCCACAATGCGTTGACCAGCTCCGCCACGGGGATGTCGCCTTTCCAGGCCGCATATGGATACCAGCCCCCCCTTTTCCCGGACCAGGAGAGGGAGGCGTCGTGTCCGTCGGTGCAGGTGTTCCTCCGCCGGTGTCGCCAGACCTGGATCAAGGCTAGGACAGCGCTGCTGAAGGCGGGGGACCGCTACTCCGCCACGGCGAATCAGCACAGATCCCCGGCGCCGGAGTATCAGGTGGGCCAAGAGGTGTTGCTGTCGACCCAGGACCTTCCGCTGCAGGTAGAGTCCAGGAAGCTGACGCCCAAGTTTGTGGGGCCGTTTCCCGTAGAGAAGGTCATCAACCCGGTGGCAGTCCGGCTCCGACTACCGCGGGCCATGCGGGTACACCCCACCTTCCACGTATCCCGGATTAAGCCGGTCAGGGAAAGCCCCTTGGTGCCGGAGGTACCCCCGCCGCCTCCGCCACAGTTCCTAGAGGGAGGTCTGACGTATGAGGTACGGCGGATCATCCGCTCCCGCCGCCGAGGAAGGGGTTTCCAATACCTGGTGGATTGGAAGGGGTACGGTCCCGAGGAGAGGCAATGGGTTCCGGCAAGACACGTCCTGGATCCCGGGCTCATCCGGCGCTTCCATCGGCAGCACCCCGACCAGCCAGGGCCCGGAGGCCGGGCCGGGGATCCCGTTTCAGGAGGAGCAAGGGCGGACCTTTCCAGGGTCCAGGAGGGGGGCTCCCCGGAGGGTGACGGGGTTTCAGGGTCGCCCGAGTACTGACCCACCGTCTGGGTCCGCACGCCCTGGTCATGGACACTGGGGGATGTCAGGAGACACCCCTAGAGGGGGGGGTTCTGTCACCAGTGGAGGTGGCCAGCCAGCCACGCCCACCTCATCAGACTCACTCCATTCACCTGCACCCACAGCGGGTTCCAGTTGTCCATAATCAGACCTGTACTTAACCATCACTCTCACTCTCCTTCTCTGCCAGATTGTTTCGATGCTTACTCCAAACCTTCCAGCGTACCTCCCTGATTACCCGAAGCCGACCTTGCCTGTTCTCGACTACCCGACTCGCCTAATCCTCGTCTATCCCGAGCTGAGATCCGAAGTTCCGGTGCCGACCCTCGCCTGTCCCTCACTATCCGTATTGTTCTCTGTACCATCTGTGTTGTTTGTGATACTACACGCAAGTAAAGTTCACGTTCCTGATCTACGTTGCTCGTGTCCTGTGTTCTGCACCTGGGTTCTACTCTCACCCGTGATACGCAGCCAGCATTCAGAGCACATCATGCTTGAAATGATGGAACTGACCATTAAATAGATACATAAAATTCGAAGAAAAAAAAAATCAGATGATTGATTACGGGTGGGCTTCAATTCTGTATGGAATACTGCACATTAATTGGTGGGCGGGGGGGGGTAATGGTTAGCCAGGCTTGTGTCTGGGGATTTCAGTGGTGGGTGGATGGGAACAGTTTATTAATACCAGCCTGTCTTCATTTAGCATGTGCAACACAGATTAGTGGTCAACAGCTTGTTACTGGAAGCCCCCTTGTTGTTAATGTGCACATGCAAAGACATGTATGTTAATGCATAATTGGTTGCTTGATGCGCTTCGAATAAACACGGCCATCAATTAGGCTTTTGGGGTGATCGCAGATTTCACCGGGTGGTCATTGGGTGAGGTTAGATCTGACCTGATGAGCTCAAAGGCAGGACTTATTCCAGCTGAAGTAGAAGATCTGGGCAGCCACACAAACCTAGCTAACGGCTCTCACTTTGTCTCTCTGCAGGCGTCTGGCCCCGGGCTACTGGCTATCGCCGCAAAAAAAGGTCAGCAGGAACCTTCTGGGCTCATAAAGACAGGCCAATTAACACACCCGCACTTGGAAACCCTGCATTATTTATGCGGGATCCCTCGTAGGATGAGAATGGGAATGAGGCCGGAGGCAGGGAAGATGTAGGAAGAGATGAAGGAGATCAATGGAAATGTGGGGTTTAATTACCGTGTGCACGGCAGGCCATCTTCACAGGACTGGATCCTTGGCAGGGGTTGGTGGAAACAGACCGGCAAGCACCCGGAGCCATGTAGCCGTGTTTCTGACACGTTTCACTATTCACGGTGGTGTTGTGTTTAACGGCACTTAGATCAGGGTGAGCGCAGTCCTACTTGACAAGGCCGACATGCTTTATGATGAATAATGAAAGAAGTGTTTTCGTCAAATGCCCCCTAATTGGCTTAAGAGAGAAAAGCATTCCCGCAGAGTCGGAAAAACATCCCTTCTCGTCAGGATGTAATTGAACGTCCTCCGTAGATAACTTTCCAGTCATGATGCACTTACAGCATCGCTAAACACGAACGTGTTAGCCCTGCCCAAGGATAAACACTTAGTTTCACACCAAGTGAAGGAAATGTGATTAAGTCCCCCACATCTACACATCAAGCGATAAACATCATTAGAGGGAAACAGCCCCGTCTAATTTGTTGTGATGTGCCCGTGATGTCATGATTGGATGTGCTCCTGCGAATGAGAGCGAGGCAATCCCAGCCGCTTCGGGAAGAAAAAAAACGGAAAAAACCCCACTTTGATTAACTACGCTATATTGTTGACTGCAATTACGCTTGGATAACGAAACCGGTTATTTCAGGCGTGATTCACACCAGCTGAACAAAGGAGTGCACAGCCTAAATGTGCCCATTCACGGATGGCGTAGCAGTGGGATGTCTTAGGGGTGATCGCCTGCATAAAAAAACCCACATGTTTTGAGCCCGGGAACCAGATGTCACAGCAGCTCTTCTCGTGTGAGGCATGTTGATACAGCACAGCTGTCAACTGCACATAATTGCATCCATTTCTTCTGTAGAAGAATGTGTTTGCTCTCTATTCATGTAAACAGGGTTTTCTTTCTCTGGGATGCGATGCAAAAATGGCGATCCCCTTTTTGAAGGCACAAAGAAGGCCTCTTTCCATCCAGTTGTTTGGGCTTCAGGAGGCTTTGTGGTCTCTTTTCCAGGAAGTATGTTGAAAACCTGCTGAGATTGTTCACAGGGAGTCAGAAAAGGAATTTCATTGTGAACCATTTTCCTTTTGGCTGTAATAAATTTGTACAGAAAAACAGGTGTTGTGGGCTCGTTCAGGCGATCGCCCCCTCCAGTGCTCCAAGTTAAATATTTGACCAAATATAACTTGTTTTGGTAGCATGAGTGCCTTTTAACTGGAGACGTTTTTGTTATTAATTATGTATTAATCCAGAGGTTCTCAACCTTTTTTCAGTGATTTACCCTTGTGAAATATTTTTTTTCAGTCGAGGACCCCCTGAGCAGACCTGTATGATGTAATACACAGCGCTGTGATTTAATATAGAATATATACAATTCAGTTCATGAACTTACACTTATATTTTATTGAATATTTATTCAATAACAATTTGAAAGGATTTTTTAATGGATGCTCATTTTAACTACTTATTTTTTACAAATCTCTTGTACCCCCTGGGGGACCTTCACATACCCCCATTTGAGAGCCACTGAACTAGAACATGACTTGAGTATATATCTCTAATGAATTACAATGTAAGTACAAGATGTTGACTCAGATTTATTGAAATTGTCTGGTAAACCTTTCGGCTCAGATTGTTTATCCATTTTCCTGCCGCTCTGGTATTACTTTATTATTAGACACATTTGCATCTATATTAACAATTACATTGCTATCTTTTAACTAGATGCTTAGACAATGAACAGAAACCAATAGACGGCAGTTCATGTAGATACAGATGTACAGATATAACATTTCAATCGGGCATGCACTTAAAAGTATCTAATGAATTCAAATTAAATGAATGTGGGCACACCATTAAACGACCGTAATGTTAATCTTTAAAATGTTCAGCGGGGCAGAGTTATTTAATAGAACATTATTGGGGTTTCTCTTGCAATGGAACTGGTTGAAATGTAGACATGCATGTATCAATTGGCCTGTCACATGTTTCTGTTTACCCTGTGACCCAGTGACATAAGTTTGGCCAACCCTGGATTATTGGATCCAGCTAACTATATAAAGAGGAAACGCTCATATTGTCTTGCACCTGCAGGAACGGGTAAAGCTGAACTAAATGGAACCGGTGTTTTCGGCAGTCGGGTCACATAGAAGTGAACCTGCTCACCTGCACCTCTCACTGGACTCCTCTGAGCGTTTGCACATGATCGACACACACACACACACACACACACACACACACACACGACCTGAGGGCAGAGATATGAAGCGCAGGAGGTTCTCTCGCCTCTGACCGCTACCCGAGGTGTATCGACCACTCGTAACACAGCCAGTGGTCAATACGCTCTGACCCAATTAAAGGCTCCTCTCTGAACATGGCCGGTGTAATTTCCCTGCCTTCTCAGAAGCATTTCATGGAGCCGACATGCATGCTGTTTGTAAGAGCGTACGTGGGAGTGAATGTGTTCCTTCATACATTTAGTTATTCATTGTGTTTAACCAGGTTGGCAACCTGAGAACACGCTTTGTTTTGCAGTCAGATCAATGCATTTTTACCCCGTGCACATATGTGCACATATACATGTGCACACAAATATGTGCACATTCATGTGCACACACATATGTGCATACTAATGTGCAAACACAAATATGTGCACACACATATGTATGTGCACACACACATGTGCACACACATATGTGCACACTCATGTGCACAGACATATGTGCACACACACATGTGCACACACATGTGCACACACAAATATGTGCACATGTGTGTGTGTGTGGTATGTTACTTCAGATTTGTGGTCCAATGTGGAAATATTTAAAGGCTGAGGAAATATTGTAATATTGTATCAGCAATGAAATGTCTTACACCAGAGTTTTTTTATTATTATTAATTTTTACTGTATTCTTGTGCATCATGTGCTGTTTAAGGCTCTGATGTGTGAGACATAGTAGATAGATGTTAAATCTTTCAATTATGAAGCTGCAAAAAAAAAATAATTGTGGCTTCTGTTCAAAGCGGACCACCCCCGTAATTAAAATAATTCCAATATCTGAGTTCCATGACCGCCTAGGGAAGCTCAATCAATATTTGTCAACACGAGCTCCTCTCTCTAAAAGCCAGAAAGTCTCAAACTGAATTTTTTTTTTATACCCAAATGAGCTTTATTCTCTTGCAGCATTCTCGGCTGTGAAACAGAAAATGTACCCACACATTCTCAGTGTCACCGATAACTTTAGTATTTTTCTCAATTCATTGTCTATTGCCTTCCACACTTAATACTTCATCAAGGGTTCTCGTTTTTTAATTTTGGAGAGAGAATTCTTCAGTGAATCCCCCCTTAGAGCCAGGCTCTCTTCGTATGTATTTTATTCCCTTTTTCCACCAAAACTAGCATGTATATTTGGGCTTTTTAAACATGGTGAAACATGCAAAGAGTAGGTAATGAACTTCTTCCCCTGTGTGAGTTTGCTGAGCCCTCTGGCCTTTCTTTGTTTTCCTGGCGTGTCACGTTCAATGTAGTAAACGGTGAAAATGTTGTTTTTTTTCCACATCTTTTATTTATTCAGTCTCTTTGAAAAACCTCTCAAACCCGAGTTGGTAATTGTTGGAACATTGGAAAGATGGTGTTGACGAGTTTAAGTCCATTTCTGTCGAGTCACATGACGATCATGGAGGTAAAACTGCTGTTCTCGGACTGGAGTCCGGTGGCTTAATTGCATGTTTTTTTGTGCGGCAATACAAATGAATAATGCTCCAATTCCCTGTGGATTTTGTTCATTATGTATTCACAATGCACGTCAAGCATCGCACAAAAAAAGGGGGCGAAAAGAAATGAACGTGTCCACCAGGGGGTCCACCAGGGGGATTGTAACCTTTCCCAATGGAGACGAAGGCCAGACGTTAGTGGGGATGTCTCGTAGGAAACAGGCTTTACACGGTGAGCAGTCACATGGGCATTGCAGATGTAGCTTCCCACTGTGGTGATGGAGCTGGTGGCCTTCCAGTCATATGCCCCTCCCACTCACTTGTGGTTTGCACATAACCACAAAGGAAATCAGTGTGGAGAACATCCTGAATGAGAAAGTTCTAGGAATCAATTTCACACAGGACGTAATTCTCAAAAATACCAAAAAACGAATAATGGTGTTTTATAAAACTTAGTTTGGGAACAAAGACCACGCCCCGAATTGAGGCAATCATCCGAGCCCTACGCATCAAACCCGTTCACTTCCTGTGAACCCTCTTCTTCTCTTCTTACTCCTCTCTCTCTCTCTCTCTCTCCCACAGGACTAGTGGTCTAACGGGGACTCTGCACAGCCAGAGCTTCAGAAGAGATACCCCCCGACTCACGAGTTTCCACCCCCATCGTTCCCGCTAGCCACCGGACGCCAGCAGCCTCATCTCAACCCTCCAACCCTCCTCACGACCCCTTCTACCCTTCTACAATCATCCCTTCATCCCTCGACCCCCGTCCGGTTCCTTAACCCGACCCCCTCTTCCTTCTTGCAATAAATGATCTGTAAACTCGTACTGCTGTTGCCGTGGTCTTTGTTAGATTGTATTAGTCGGTCGATTCGGTGGTTTGATCCCTGCCACGCTGAAGTGTGCTTAACACTGAACCCTGGAATGCTCCCAAAGATGGTGTGTGCATGTTGTTTTCAAACAAAAGATCTGCTAAACGAAATTGAAATGTGATGTTAAAAACACGAGACGTGACTAAACCGCCAGCTACTCGGCCTGTTTGACCGAAAACACGGTTTCCCACGACATCGTTATGTTTTTGTGTTTCAATTGATTTATATGTTATATAACCTTAGACATTCTGGCCTAAGTACCCTCTCAGATATTTGCCAGAGCCCATGCCTGTCATATATTTCCAGTACACAACATTGCAATGTGCATTAGTGCACCGTATCCATTGAACTGAAGTGGCTACTGTGTAATTTAGACCAAGCTAGTGGGTGTTAGTCATTAGTCACTGCTGGGGTTGCTGTTGATTTTCTCTCTGTGTGGGTAGGGGATGTATATTATGAGATTACCGCGCTGATCCTCACATCCTCACAGTTATAATTAATGCAGGACTGCAGGTTGGCTGAAAGCTGGCTGCTTTTTATTCCAAGCAAACTCTCTAATGTGGTGGCGAACAAGGTGCTCCATTATGCTTGTTCTTTGTCTGATGAGCCTCTTGAAGTTCTGTGATTTGATGTCTTAAAAGGAAAAGTAGTGGACGGCAGCACTGTGAGTGCTGAGGTTGTTACATAAGCAACCCGCATTTAAAGGTGATTAGAAGTCTTAGGATTCAAATGTGAAAGAGAGCTTTTCACAAAAGTGAAGATGACACATGTCATAGTCATGGGCCGTAGAAGAGGACAAAGCAATGGCCATTACAAAGACCTCCCACCTCCCTCTCCCTGCCAATCACAGGTACCCACCCCATATGCAACGAGAGTGATTGACAGGTTTAACAGCTTTCCAATGTCATGAGACCTTCACTGACCTCCTGAACCCAGTAAACACCAATTACTTTTATCCTGAACAACCTTTTCCTGTCAACCCAAATAACACCCATAACATTAACGTCACATTTCATTTTATTTAGCTGACTTTTATCCAAAGAGACTTACATGCTATACAGTAGACCGTAGACACAGCAACGGTGAGCAATTAGGGTTAAGTGTCTTGCTCAAGGACACATCGACATGGACTAGCGGAGCCGGGGATCGAACCACCGATCCTCTGATTGAAAGACAGACCTGCTAACCACTGATCCTCTAATTGAAAGACAGACCTGCTAACCACTGATCCTCTGATTGAAAGACAGACCTGCTAACCACTGATCCTCTGATTGAAAGACAGACCTGCTAACCACTGATCCTCTGATTGAAAGACAGACCTGCTAACCACTGATCCTCTGATTGAAAGACAGACCTGCTAACCAGTGATCATCTGATTGAAAGACAGACCTGCTAACCACTGATCCTCTGATTGAAAGACAGACCTGCTAACCACTGATCCACAGTCGCTCTCTTGACATGGCACCGTAACAATGTGATGTTGTTGCATCCTGTAGTGCTCCATCTAAAAAAACGCTGTTATCCAGTTCTCTGTGCTATTTAATGACATAAATACGTACTCAGCTGCAATGCAACTGGCTACACTTGGTCCCATTGTTGCTTTTGAATCACGTATCATAACAATGTCTCATATGTTCTTGTTAATTTATATTGATTATGATGGGATTGTTCTCACCAAATTAAGAATATAACCCAGACGGTACAAAACTGGACTTTTCCTTTACATTGAGGATAAAGCTCACCAAATGTGAAAAGTTAAATTAGGCTTTATTCGACACAGGGCAGACACCAGAGCCCACAGAGCACCCTCACTGGTTGGTTATAACTTCCACAATGGCTCCTTTCCTGTCACCTTTATTACTTTTCTCAGCTCCAGCCCTTCCAGGTAAGTACGGTCTCAAAGCAAACAATACGCATACATTTCACGAGACGGCTCCGCATGGGAAGATTGAAAGAAACTTGCAGCCGACTCGTATCCAGTTAGGGGTGACCTTGTCCATCAACATGACATGCTACACTGTCATGAAATTGCCTCGTGGTCCAAGAGAGAGTTATGGGGTTGGATTTCACTTATATGGCTCTTCTGCCACACTATTTTTCAAAAGTTGAGCCATATAGGACTAGCAATCAGACTTTCCTTATTTATCACGCTCCTATTTTCTTTTTTCACTTGTGTGTCTTTGTTTATTTTGAGGTGAGGAGTTTGTATAACCCCCTTGGGTTCTTTTGTTTCTCTTCTGAATAATGTTTTTTTTTTTTTCCCCTTTCTGTTTTATCTTTTTCCACAAGTGAACATGAATAAAAGCTCAATTCTCAGGCATCCTGAGTATAGAGAGCCAGAGTTGGAACCAAAGTTGAGCAGGACTGTGACAAAACAATCAGGATTTCTTTGGGAGCACAAGACCGCCATCGCAGTCGGCGGCTCGCCTAAAAAAACGGAGTTAACTCTGGAACTTGGGAAATAAATTCCCTACTTCAGAAAAAGCTCAACGCCTATATCTACACTTAAAAAAAACATCACATATGCAATTACAGTTGTATTAATGCTGATGTGTTCGGTAAGACCCGGGTTGACAACTTACTGCATCATGCTGACTGACAAGTTGTCGGTATTGCTGGATACATTTTTAAGTGAGTTTTCACAAAACCTTGTTCTCAGCACCAGAAAAAAATGAATTAATGCAAAACAAATGATGCAAGCAAACGCACCATCTGCTGCTATTTCCAACAGTACTGTTCACAGTGGTAAAGCAGTGTGTGTGTGTGTCGTTAGTGGCTTTGTGATTGACATATGATATGTGCTAGGGTGTACAAATACACAACAAAAATGCATTGGATTGTTATTTGATTTTTACGGTAGAAAGATGTATTTAGATGCTGGTTTTCAGTGACGTACCCCATGTGAAATATGTTTTTCAGCCAAGTACTGACCAGTGCAAAGCATTTTAAGTTGAAAAAAGATGTAATACACAGCGCTGTGTCATCAGTGTCTGAGTTAATATAGAATATATACAATTCAGTTTATGAACTTACACTTATATTGTATTGAATCTTTATTAAACCACTTTTTTTAAAGTTTTTTTGATAAATGCTCATTTTAAATACATATTAAAAAACATACCCCCATTCACGTACCCCCATTTGAGAACCACTGCTCTAGTCTAAAGCCACCGAAAGCAATGTGCCTGCCAGCTAATATTTATTTAGAAGTTCAAACATGGACCAGCGTGGGAATATCTAATGAAATAAAAAAATAAAAAATAGAATTTCTTGAAAAAATGGCATTCATTTAAAACGACTACTGTCAATGCATACTCTAATGAACACGAGTCAAAGACCAGGCCGCGTACGCTCTCCTATGAGTCGAACAACATGCGTAGAGATTATACATCCATCCACAGCTGTCTGTATTCAGCTCCATCCCCTCTTGCGGCTGTATTCTAATATCTCATTTGTCCACTGCGCCTGTCTCCTCTGCTCCAGTCTTGTCAGTGAAAGGTCACTCTGGCCCTCCAAGCAGAGTGCACACTTTCTCCAGGGAAATTAATGGTTTGAGCCTTCAATTGCCGCTTCTCTCTTTCCTGGTAATTTGCCGGCATTGACTTGGAGGATGTCTTCAAAAGGTAAACGTACACTATGGAGCCTGGGAACAGATGGACAGCCCTCTTGTGTTGATGAATTCAAGATATCGGAGGGTGCTTCTGTCCTTTTTTTCTTATTTACTGGACAGTGAAAGGAGCAGGTGGAGCGGATGGAGATTTCCCAGACTCTGCTTTAGTGTGTGTAAATATAACACCATGGCATCCGTGTGTGTGTGTGTGTGTGTGAGAGAGAGAGGATGCCGTGCATCGGGGGCGAAGTGATTCCCTTTGATTCGATTTCATTTCCCCGCATCCCGTGGAGGTATCAGTGGGAGGTTTGTGTAGCCATTGCGACAGCCGCCACCCACCCGCTTTCTAGCGTTACGTTATTGATGATGCTCTCATCCTCCCAGACAATCACCAGGGATACATGGACAGACGAGGGAAATATGTCTTCATTCACCTGTCAGGAAGGTTTACGGGGCAGTTGATGTTCAAACGCCCCAACACTGCATTCAGAATGGATGATCAGAAGAGTACTGCAGAGTTGTGGGAGTTTGTGACGAGGGCAGCCCAACCTTCACAGAGGCCTACGTTTGGTGCATTATGGTAATCACGCAACATGTCAATGTGACACTGTTATACCTAAACAACATTGTTCTCATGACAATTGCATGCAAGTATTGGCTGGGAATGACAACAGGTGTACTTCATGGAGCACAGAGTGTACAACTTGACAAGGAGATGAGTTTCCTTTGTAGGGCTCAGCCTTATTGATAGGGTAAGGAGATGAGTTTCCTCTGTAGGGCTCAGCCTTAGAGATAAGGTAAGGAGATGAGTTTCCTCTGTAGGGCTCAGCCTTAGAGATAGGGTAAGGAGATGAGTTTCCTCTGTAGGGCTCAGCCTTAGAGATAGGGTAAGGAGATGAGTTTCCTCTATAGGGTTCGGCCTTAGAGATAGGGTAAGGAGATGAGTTTCCTCTGTAGGGCTCAGCCTTAGAGATAGGGTAAGGAGATGAGTTTCCTCTATAGGGTTCGGCCTTAGAGATAGGGTAAGGAGATGAGTTTCCTCTGTAGGGCTCAGCCTTAGAGATAGGGTAAGGAGATGAGTTTCCTCTGTAGGGCTCAGCCTTAGAGATAGGGTAAGGAGATGAGTTTCCTCTATAGGGTTCGGCCTTAGAGATAGGGTAAGGAGCTCGGACATCAGGAGGGAGCTTGGAGTCGAGCCGCTACTCCTTCGTGTATAAAGGAGTCAGCTGAGGTGGTTCAGCATCTAATTAGGATGCCTCCAGGATGCCTCCCTTTAGAGGTTTTCCAGGCACGTCCAACTGGTAGGAGGCCCCGGGGAAGACCCAGGACACGCTGGAGGGATTATATCTCCCAGCTGGCCTGAACGCCTCGGGATCCTCCAGAATGAGCTGGTAGATGTTGCAGGTAAGAGGGGGGCCTTGGTCAGCCTGCTGGACCTGCTGCCACCGAGACAAGACCCCGGACTAAGTGGATGAAAATGGATGGATGGATGGATGGATGAAAGAGCCCTTTCTCCTGGAGAACATTGTCTACTTTTTTTGCATTTTAAATCTCCGGCTTTTCAGCATATTCTTGTCTGCTGTTCAGTGTAGTTATCCATTATATTGGGGCTAAATACGGCCTTGACTTTCCAGTTGTTACATTACACATCAGCGGAAGTCTCCCAGAGCCCAATAAATCACACATGCAGATACTAATGGAGGTCTTCACACCATGTATAAGCCATTCACTGGCAGGGGAAAAAAGGAAAGGATGGTCTCTTCAGAAAGACTTGTTTTCAGACCCGAAAAGGAGTCTAATACAATTGAGAGCAAAGTGGTCAATTAGGCATCGCTCAGGGAGAGCTGGGTTTCTGCCAAAAAACAAGTTTTTGTAAAAGGAATGATTGAATCCCCCCCAAAAAGGCTCTTTCTTACCAGGCAGTGCGAAACGAGAGCATTGCCATTGCAGTGTGTTAATATGCAGAGGACCTTTGGCTTTCACTATAGCTCCATTTTGAAAGTTGACTTTTGTATGTGCTTGCTATCTACATCAGCTTCTTGAGTCTCTCTGTTGTGCCTGTCAGTACCTCATCCGTCCTGCCCAGCATACCTTTCCATATACCAGCCTCTACTCCATCTCTGATTAGCTACTGGCTGCTAAACGGTACATCATTCACATCTTCTAGTTTGATGGTAAATGATAAATATACCTGTACTTGCATAGAGCTTTTCTAGTCTAGCAATTTTGGGGTTAAAAGGACACATCGACATGGGCTAGCGATCGAACCGCCGATCCTATGATTGAAAGACGACTCTGCCACAGTTGATATTACCTAAATTCTACATATGTGAGTGTGGTTTTTATTTCATAAACGTACCTCAAGTCAGGTGACCTGTCAGTCCATGCCACTTTGTAGTTGTCTACGATTGAAGATATAAGTTCATGATTTTAAACCTAGCACTTCTGCTTCAGGGAACTCCAAAAAACTGGCCTTGGATGTTTCCATGTTTCAAGTTCCAGCATCGATAAATGTCCCTCCAGATTTGCCACGTGGCTAAACCACGCTTTCTTTCTTCTTCTCTTTTTTTTGAAGTAGTGTCATATTCTTTCCACACATACACTCAATCTGACTGCAATCTGAGATGCACAGAGCTTCAATGGCCTGTTGATGGGGTCAATACTTGTGATGTGTGCAGCCAATCCGACGTTGTGCTGGGCGCAGGGACTCTGTCTCTTTGTGGCTGCAGGCGAGATATGATAGATTGGAGACCAAAACCGCAGGTCCTCTCGGGTCTCTGCTGGGTGCCTGGGGCATCCACAGTTCAAAGTCCACAGCGCGAAGGCATTTGAAGAAGACACATCACCGGATGACTGAGAGGCTATATGATGCGTGTGAAAAGAACCCACGGGGATATGGGGGGGGGGGGTGGAAAGGTCAGGAGGGATGCAAGGATGGAGATAAGGATAGAGAAAGTTGCTGCGTCTGGCAGAGAGCAGACTGTCAGAGGGCTGGAGAGTTCGCACCATCTTTTCATCAGGGTTTAAGAGCTGTGCCGTGTGATGAAAACAACATGTACGGTACACTTGAGATAACATGGAGCCTATGGGATTACAGTTTGCTGTACTGTGATACATGGTGGAGAATTCTGCTAAAGTGTCCCACTTCTGGGGTTAGGGATTAGGGATTTGTAAATGGGAAAATGCATGTTGGTCAGAGGCGAAACACTGGGCTCAGTGTAGCGGCCTCAGCGCTTTGCCCTGGTGTTGATCGCCTCCTAAGGGGATTTACCACGTGGACCTTGCCATCCCATCCTGTCACTTTGCACACGCCGACACACATGCATGCTCACAGTGGATGCGGAGGTCGGGTGGGTCATGCACCGCTAGGTTTCAACCCCCCCCCTCCCCTGATAAACGGTACTTTCCCCCCCCTCCACCCTGACAGTAATCTCACTTTCTCTAATCTGCCTCTTTGCAGGTTTTGGAATCCGCGACCATCCATTACCAATATGCTCCCACAATCCCCCTCTCTCTCTCTCGCTCTCTCTCTCTGCAATTAAATAGAGCGGTAATGTAATTAATAGTGCTTTCACAGTGACATTCCCCTTCGCTGTATTTTGTGCCGTGGATAGCTCCCTCCCACTCACGCCAACCTCAAACGGCCCGTCTGTATCATGTCAGTGTTTGTATCATCCACCGACTGCAAGCCGCTAAACTCATAATCTAACTCGCGCCAGCAAATCCCGTTGTAGTCATGCCATTGTCCGGGACACGAGAGAGAGAGAGAGCGCGCGGTGACAAGCGACCTCTGCGCACTGTGTTTTGATAGTCACGGGGCATCATTGATCAATAGCGGGCCAATCGTGACTGTGCTGACGATTATTGTTATTGACTGAGTAATGGAAAAAGTCTAGACAAAAAAAAAGAAAAACAAGCTGCTCTTGACCTCATTTTGGTGCACTGCAGTGCATTCTGATAGCCGTAGTCGAAATTGAAAGTTTATATTTAGATGCAGAATGCTGTGAAAAGTGTTTCTACGCGGGAGGGCGTGTACCTCAGTAACATTTAGAAGTCGACGCTTGTATCAGCATGTTCCTCTCTGTACACTCTGTTGTTTAGGGAGCCGCATACAGCATCCGTCACCGAGGTGTCACTTGTGAATAACAACCATCCCCCCTCGCTTTAAAGTCTACGCTGGTTTAAACCTGTTCCCCACTTGTCACCTTCTAAACAACAACTCTAATCTCTTCAAATAGAATTGCTCGACATGTCTCCGTAACGTTACTTTTAGTTGTTGTTTTTTTTTTTCTTCCTCCGAGTCTTTTTGCTGAGGCGGGCAAAAGTGCGGACCACTCAGAGTGTGCAGACATTTGTTATTCCTTTTTTTTTTTTTGTCGTAATATTATTTAGTTGAAAAGAGAAGGTGCACCGGCGATCAATAGCAGGTCAGCCGGTGATGGATGGCGTCGGGATTGCTAATTTCACCGCGAGACAAATAACTCAGGGCCCTCGGAGCTGAGAATTGGAGAGAAAATGGCAGACCGAGCTCCACGTGAAGCCTCGGCTCCCCGATCCACTTCCCTATTCACACCGCCATTCATCTCCATTGCTTCTGCACTCTCGCCTCTCGTGACTGCTGGGGTAATCGCAGGTGGGATCCTGTGTGCTCTGACTGTAGCAGCAATAGCGTCCGATCTGCAGCGTGATATGTGTGTTATTGATGCACAGTAAGAGGTTATCAATGAGGAAACTGTACTACCTGTGACGGCTATCGATCCACAATTGGAAAGCAATGATGCATTTCAGGTTATTGCGCTGTTTATAAATGTCAGATGTTGTTATTTGACTATTCAATAAAAAAAAAGAGTGACATCACAAGTGTAAACAAAATGTTTGCCTTTAAATCAGATCGATAGGTGCAGGAGAGGATGAGGATGGGGTGGAAGGAGGGTGGGGGGGTGATAGATCAGAGAGAAAGAGATGATGGGACGTGTCCAACTTTCTGGGTCTCTCAACGCTCAGCTGAACTCATTAGAAGTTAATTAATCACAGGCATCGACCCGTTGTCACTCTCAGGCTCCGCTAGATTCGAGGGCTCGGGTTCTGCTCGGCCGGTTGAAATGCTGACTCCTACCCGTTGCTGGCGCCATGCTGTGTGCGTCGGCTATGTAGCATGAGATGGCAGATCCATGCCTGGGATGTGGGACGACCCCGGAGGACCGAGGCCTGGCTCGGGTGAGACCTTAATTGAGTGTTAATGCGGGGTGTCGGTTTCCATACTGCGTGGCATCATTTCACACCACACGATCCATATCCTCCATCGGGGAGCAACAGCAGCAATTTGCTGGAACAATGGAAAAATGTGTTTTTAAGTTTGCATTTTTTTTTATAACGGGTGATTTGCTTTGACAAATTGAGCAGCAGGCTTTTCAGCTTTAACCCCGTGTACCTTCTGTCTCCAGTTGAACTAAAATTGATGCCTGTTGACACGGTTGACACTGTTTAATTTATCCATCGACATTCAGGTGTAAAGAGAACGCTCCATTTCCAATTGACATTCAGAGTGTGTGGTTGATTCCAGCAAACAGCCGGTCTTTTGACTCCAACAAGCTTGGGAGTTGGGATTGTGTCAGGCTAAACTGAACCGAGGTGAGCTAACATAATTCACGACATAAGTCTGATAAATTAACCATTAGCTAAATTCTCAAGTGAGGCACATCGCTTGACCAAAGATTTAGTCAGGCGGGCTTTGCATGCATAATATAGTGCATACTATTGTAGGTAATGACTGGTTGTTATTTCTGCATCTTAGGCTATTATTTGCTGATGAACATAAACGTCGCCAGCTTGCGCGATGCAATTTGAGCAGAACAGGCATCTTCCCTCTAACTAAAAAGCTAAAATTAAAATAACAGTAACTTTGCCTCACATGCATGAAAAATGCAATACACTGCTTTTCTTAGTGCAGCTGTTTAAAAGTGTTTGTGTTTATGTCTAAAAGTGTTAGTCTCTCAATAAAAGACACATCATTTGCAAATGCGTAGCCCGCCAAACATTTGCAAATGCAATCTGTTTGAAATGTAAAACTTGACCAATATACTTTTGTTACTGTATTTCTTAAACGGAGGGGCCATTTTCCATTTTGTATGTTGTCACATCATTCCCCAGCTTGCCAGTGGTGTTCCCCGTGTTGTAAAATCCATTTACATTTTATACATTATGTATTTCCAAGTGTCTAAATGCTATTTTTGTAAGCCCTTCCAAACAAATTTCCCCACTTACCTTACAGCGGTTTCTGCATGATGAAGCTGCTAAATACTGTATGCATTATGCATTACAGTCAGTGTATGACACACAGTAACATAGATGGCTGTCGTCACGCCTCCGGTTTGGAGAAGAAGATAAGGGTACCGGCACAGACGGTTAGCAGTGTGCTGCTGTGGACGCCACATTGGTTCAGACCAGAATAACACAAAGCAACTAACCGACCAATGCAACGGTAGACCTGCAACTCCCGTGTTCTGCCAGGTGAAACAACAATGTTGTTGTCAATGGAGTCCTTTGGCTTTGAAGTGAGAGCCCTGTGAACATCCATTTACACACATTTACACCTACGGACAATTTGAGTGATCAATTAACCTGAGCTGGATGCCTTTGGACTGTGGGAGGAAGCCGGAGAGCCAGGAGAGAACCCACGCTGACACGTGCAATGCAAACTCCCATACATCCACTTAACTTTACCCTAACCCTTTACCCTAACCTTAACTTTACCCTAACCCTTTACCCTAACCTTAACTTAACTAACCCTTCATTAATCTAAATCAACCAGGTAATCAACACTAATCGCTAAGTGCCAATGGTAAAGTTTACACTATCACACCCTGCAGTGTTTACCTGAGTTGGTATTTGAAGAGTTTGAGTTTTGAATCAAGAAGTGACGATGAATTGCTCTAATGTGGCATGAACATCTTTCGATACGCAGCATTCCCCGGTGACTGATTACTAACTGAACACAAGTTCCTGCTCATTATGACTTATATTCAGGATATTTCCAGACTTTAAGTGTATAAGATGATGGGCTAGGGGCTCTATTAAACAACTGGCAGATGTGCAATGGGTGAAAATGGAAAATAATGTTCATAACAATGTTTTTATTGGTGCGCAATCACCTGAAACTGAGAATATTTGTGTTTTTGTTAGCTTGGAATGAGTCCGTGATATGTTTAGGGAGCAGGTCTTCTTCACAGACTTTCTACAAACACAGGCTCTAGTGCGAGTCATCTGAAGGCCATCTTGATGCTCAGTCATGCTTGTGAAACTGCGGTAACATGTAAAAGTTTAAAAGTAAAAAGACGTGGTCCCACTCGCCACTGCCGGACTTCCATTGCTCCTAAAGTAGCGGTATTATGCTAACCGCCGTCACCACAGTCTTGGAAAGGGAGGAGTGAGCGGAGTGGTATTCAGCTGGTTGCAATCTGCAACCAAATCCTGCACGTTGGCCCTTTAATTGTGTCCTCTCAATTCCAGCAAAATAAGGGATTCCTTCATGCAGAAGCATTTTATAATAATAGCCCTTGTCAGCGTGCATGACATACAGTCCAACCGCTGATAAAAAACGTTTTCCCATGGAAAGTCGGCCAGCTTTAGCCGCAGTGCGAGTCCCAAATCCGTGATGACATACATTTCTTCTCCAGCCTCACAGCAGGGGACGGCCGGCCCGGCGCTGGGCCGACCACGGCCGACCCGTGACCGTCTCCCTCCATTCAGCCACCGCCTCGGTGGGTTTTCTCTCAGTGAGTTTTGTAGCATCTATCTGGATTAGTTGCACTGCTGTGTTCCCATGCAATTCTTCAATGTAAGGTAAATAAAGTCTAATCAACCAGTTATGGACATATAGTGAGCAATTTAAAACAGCTGCTTTACAGATGATTAGCTCATCAGT
Organism: Cottus gobio; assembly: GCA_023566465.1. Lineage (NCBI taxonomy): Eukaryota > Metazoa > Chordata > Actinopteri > Perciformes > Cottidae > Cottus > Cottus gobio. Next base: position 6,397,614 of record CM042218.1, read on the forward strand.
GGTGAAAGGTAAAAAAGAGACTTGGAGCATTGCATTGGAACTCCACAGCCTGTAGATGTCCACTGTGTTTCATGCTCAGTCCTTTAAGATATTACATTTGTTTCCTGCTGCATACGTGGAAATCTCAAATGCAACCCACTGTGGTTTATGATTCAGTTCCCAAAATGTGATCCTATACGTTAAAATGCAAATGCCTCCAGAAGTTTGTCAATAGCAGTAAGAACTGGGGTTCTGCAAAGCCCTGCTGCTGACAAAACCATGAGGATGATGTAATTACACAATTGTGTTATCATAATTCTGGTCTTGATTACGTTGAAAAGGTAAGGTATTGCACTTTTCTCGTGATGAATTTGATTAAATACCAGACAAATCTGGTAACGCCACAAGGCAACACAAACACACTTATACTTGTCATTACAATGGTAGGATTTCCATTGTTGGAAACCAAGTGTGTGTGTGTGTGTGTGTGTGTGTGTGTTGAGTGTGTTTCTGAAGGGGAAATTGCTTTGGTCGGCAGTCTGACCTCTCCTTGGTCCAATCCGCCTCAAAATTTGTCATCTCTGTACAGACTGCAAATAGTTTGGGGGCTTGTGTTAAACCCCATTGTACTGAACCCAATAGTACATGACACATACACACACACACACACACACTCCAGAGCATGAATTTATTCATCAGTCCGATTAACCATTCATTTAGTGGCGTGTCATCTCTTGGTGGGCAGGGTCATCGTTCCATTTGTAAACCAACACCATGTTGGACTGCTTAATCCACTTTGCCTGACATTCTCAAAGAGGGATGCACTGGTTTTATTTATTTATTTATTTTTTGCTGACATTCTGTTGCACCAGGATAGAACTTAGTCAACATCTCAGGAGAGTGGATGTGCGAGTGGATGTGGCTGAAAATAGAATAGACTGTGCGCTCGGTGCCCTCAATGCAAGAACCCATAGTGCTGCTATTTTTTATTTATTTCATACCACTGGGAATAAAAAACACACCTTTAAAAGGTTGGGGTAGGGGAACTAATAAGTAATCTATTTTTTATTTTTTGGTCTGGTTCATTTGGTTAGGCAACATAAAACAGAAGTGAGGCATCCAACAGACGGTTTGACTGAAAAGAAAAAAGCAAAGTTGAATTAAGTGCCCTTTTTAATTCCATGAAGTCTTGGCATTACCAAATTGAAGCATTAAGGTAGACATCAAAGACGTTGCCCAACTTCCTTTTCCTCTTTCATCTGTATGACAGGATGTGGATCTGTTATCTGTTGGCATTGTTAATATTTCAGATGCTTATGTGCAGCTGTACATAATTGATCATTTACACTAACAGTTTCTCTGAGTGTCCTATTTAGGCTGTCCTCGCTCAAATCCAGCCGCTTTGTGTTGTACAGTACGGGCTGATCGACGGTCATATGGTTGCTGTTCATAACTGTTTCAGCATCATTGAGGCCTTGTTTAGATCAGAGCCCATATGTAAGCCAGCACCATGTGACCCTTGTGATCTATTTTAAAGTGTTCTCCTGTCCACAGCTCTGCTTGTACTGACTGAGTCCCAGAAGTGAGTGCGAGGGAGGGAAATGTGCCGGAAAAAGATGATGTGTGAAGAGTCCACCTTCCTTGAAAAGAACACGGAACGGACGTTTCTTCAACAGCCTTAACTTGTATTACTTCTTTCATTATGTAAAGATCATCCCTTCTGGGCATAATGGCTTACGTCAGCTTATCTTAAGTCTTGTAGTACTTACTGTATATTGACAGTCCAATAAATTGTATTTCTTCTCAGACTCCCTCTAAATCCCTTTGCATGTTTAATTGTAATTGCTGGAAATAACAATTTTCCACAAGAACAATTTGTGGTTGTTTTTCTTATTTCTTACCAAAAATATAGTTCTATAATTCAAATGACCAAAATGCGTGTATGTGGAGAAGACTGATGTGAGCACTACCACAAGGTTCCTGCAACAGCACATGTTGAAAACATGTTCAATCAGGTAAGAAATGAATAGGTTGATTAAGTTTGGGGCAAACCAATTTGGTTACAATCAGGATATGTGTTGGTTTATTTAGGACCCACACAAGAAGGTCTATAGTACATTTTTACATTCAGTACTAAATGAGAAATGAGACTCCTAATGTATGCAGGAAAGTTTCAGGACAAGTAATTCTTGCTTGTCTTCAAATCTTCTAATTTACTATCTAAATTTAGCCTGAACATATCTCTGAACTCAATCATATCTGCCACGGATTTGTGATTATCAAATAAGGAAAATTCAGTCTCGTCACAAGCACTCCAAAGTAGCCCCCTCGATATGCTCAGTCAAGGCCTTTCAGAAAGAATAGAAGAACAACCCCAACAGCAACATGGAAGACATTCACGAAACCCAGCACAAGCCACGGGAAAGGATTAAACAGCTGGACTTTACTTTAAGAACTGCGCTCTGCTCATTTCAACACAGCCGATCTGTCTGCCATTGCTTTACTACTCGCCGGATAGTGGCCCATAATCCTCGCCCCAGAGCATGAAATGATTACATCACATGCTGCTTGCTGTCACAACGTATGTTATATTATGTGCTAGTCTTAGAAATCTCATATTATTGTCCAAAATATGTTTTGGCCAAAACCCAAGAGTGTGGGACGATTTATTCTGTTATCTGTAAGTACTGTATGGCTAACTTGGTTTTAATGGAAAGGTTATGGACTTAGAGGTCATTGGATTGGAGTAGAGAGAAAAAAAAAACATCTCTTAGCATTCATTGCAACCACTTCCCTTCTTTCTGCTCCAATCCATTGTCAAGTTTGAAGACCATTCTCCTCCAATGCTCTTGCGGTGGGGAAATGCACTTCTCTCAAATGACATGCTTGGACCATGTTATTTCCTTGATACACATCATGCTGATTTTCACAAGATTTCACAAGCCCAGGCTGCATTAACCCTTCATACTCGTTCAAATGGGTCATTAGGTCTGTGCTCTAACCTTGGAAGATATGTCCGTTGTACGGCGTCTTTTGAACCCATTACCTTGTCTGTTCACACTTGACTGATTAATCCTCCTCCGTCTCCTACTCGTGAAACTCGGGTGGCTTATTACCAGGTATCCAGGGGTGACTGGCCCTGAGGCGATGCCATTTCCCTGGGTCTAAATAGCCAATTAGCTGAGACCTTGGGAACCACAGAAAGGCAACCATTAGTAATTAGCCGTTGACATTTGGCTGCTGTATGGAGCAGTAGCTGGATATTCTGACTGAATGGCCATTTCTTTGAATTGGTAGTGAACATTCGAGGCGGGTGTGGCGTTTCAAAGCTCTAAACAGCGTAATGGGATAGTAAAGGTGTGGCCAGTGTGATGGATCAATGCTTTTCAGCAATCATTTTAAATCTTTATCTTCCAGGGACAACGTTTTGAAAGGATTTCATCTCACAAGATCATTCAAGCAAGTCAGTCAATTCGTACTCAGAAGATCAAAATAGTATATTCCCTCATGCTGTGACTGTCAACCAGGGACTTGATCTTTTTTTTATCATCTCTGTAATCCCAAGTTCACGAATGACTGAGGACACTAAGCATTAAGAACATTGAATATAGTTCATGTCCACCACTGCTCTTGAGACAGATTACTGTACAGTGAAGGCATTATAGTTGATGATGTAATATATGTATACACACAGTATATATATATATATATGTGTGTGTGAGATATCTGTCTTACAACACCACTATTCAAATATATGCACTGTATTTCCATATCTATGGTATGTTTACTTGAAACCCAATTATCTGTTCTGAAATGAATATATATTTGACATGGATTGGGGCTCTAGCAAATGGTTATCTTTCATTATCCATTAATATGCCAATCATTTTCTCAATAATTCGTTTTGTCCAAGATATAATGATAGGGAAAAATGTGTGTCAAAATGTCCTAAAGCCCAAGGTGATGTCATGGAATAGTTTCAGAAACAAAAGTCAGACACATATTCAGTTATTTTTCTGTCACATGGACAAAGGATTTACCAGATAATTGTTTCTACTGCATGGATAATGTATCCCAAACCGATTTATCTGTACATGGTCTCCATGTCTCATTGCCACCAATACTAAAAGTCAAATTTCTCAACTTTAAACTGTACTCCTCTTTTCCTTACTCTGTTATTCTCTGCTGATCAGCAACTTGTTCCAATGTCATGTGATACAAAATAACAAATCTGATTAAAGACTCACAATGCATAGTTGACATAGGATTTCGTGACCTGGTCGCAATCGTGACATCATTTCTGCCACACTGTCTCAACATCTACACACTCAGTGGCTCAGTTGACACATAGGCTGGTGCGCTACACAATATTTAGTTCTTCCTAGATTTTTGCAGACAAGTATGATGGGGCGACTGTGACTCAGTGGTTAGCAGGTCCGTCTTTCAATCAGAGGATCGGCGGTTCACTTAGACACTTAACCCTAATTGCTCACCGTTGCTGTGTCTACAGTCTACTGTATAACATGTAAGTCGCTTTGGATAAAAGCGTCAGCTAAATGAAATGTAACGTTGAAGACAATACTTTCTCGCCTGTGTAAAGGCCCTTCGTTGCCAAGAAAACAATTAATAACGTCTTAAATTCAGAAATTGAGAAAGATGATGGCCTCAAAATGATTAGTGTTGTTCAATGGCAAGTATGTGAAGAAAGTTTAATTCAAGTCGAGTAGTATAATGGTGGGCGTGAGGGAAATGTCTCTCTTCTGATTAGATTGACCATGTTTTTTTAAACGTTTTGTTGGGAGTTTGAATGAATAAGGAGTGGCAACGTGATGCATTGGGCAGTTGTTGACAATGAACGGGTGGTGTGGACACACACCAAAAGTGTATGTAATGGACACTAAAGAGATAGAGTGTCTATAAACATATCGAGTATACGATTGGGTGTCGATTACATCGTCCTCAGCAGGGCTGGGAGGGTGCTGAGGGTGTATTGTTGTTTTCAGAGTACTACATCAGAGTGTTTTGCTCTGCATATTCCACAGGAGGGTATAAAACGAAGATGAGCAACAGGAACCCTGTCCCATTAGCTGCAATGCAATAATAATGGCTGCAGCTGGGGCTAAGAGCCGACATGTGTTTGTTCTTACAGGGCAAATAGACGGCAGAAGGAAGAAGAGAAATTACATTTCAGTCTTCATCTCTGAGGATTGGTGCGAACCCGGCGTTCAGTCATCCAGTCGGGCGGCTGTGACAGGCTGGGCGTCGGTGTAAATCTACCTCTCAGCTGAAACATCAACATCCTGCCTGACCTACATTCACAGAGATGGACAATAACAACAAGAGAGAATATTGAGGAATTAAGAGCAAGCGGGGCAATTGTATTAGGACGCTCCGGCTCTGGGTGTGCTCACAGTTCCTTCAAATCTCTCGGGACAATCACTCATATTACTGAAGGCATTTCCTGTCTCAATAATACATCTATTGTTAGTTTTGCTATTCTATGAGCGGAGAGGTTCGGAGGCAGAATAAAATTATTTCAAGGCTTTCAGAATCTATTTTTCATGAGCTTCATGGCCTTCAGAGAAAATTGCTATAGAGGCACCGTTCATTTTAGTAGGACACAAATGTTCAAAATATTTTGGATGCCTCAGGGTGAAACCCAAATTGCGCATGACCAAAAAGAAAGTGAGTGAGATGCTCATAGAGTCAGTACAATGCTGTCACCATGGTCCCCATCAGAGTGTGTTCATTGTTATTCCTGGTGAAAACAAAAAGAGGAAAATATTAGGACATCCAAGAACCTGCAGTTGCACTTAACATCATCTGAAGGAACATAGACATCCAAGCCGGGGTTTGACTGCAATTGCTAAAGAATACAAAATTCATGAGCAACTACCAAATAGAACAAGACAATATTTCAATAACACTTTACATTCAGCTGATGCTTTTATCCAAAGCAACTTACATGCTATGATTTGGGAGAGATTTAAACCTTTCAACTGCATCATTCCAAAGAAATAATCATCCTGAAAGTGCTTTTTTTTCTAGAAGGACCTGAAACTTTTTTATTTTTGCTGTGTGCCATATTCATTTACTCTTAACCAGTAAAATATAGACTGATAATTACGTATCTGAACAAAATCTCACATTGTATTCCTTTATTACAACACCAAAATTATTTAAATAGCCATAGTGGTTGCAGAGATACACCCTTTTTAGTTTGGGTATGCAATTTTCGAGCTAGAGGGCTAAACATAGGTTGGTTATTAACGGCTTAAGTGTCTTGCTCAAGGACACATCGACATGGACTAGCGGAGCCGGGGATCGAACCACCAATCCTCTGATTGAAAGACTGACCTGCTAACTACTGATCCACAGTCACCCTATACTCAAATCAATTACGTCAAATTTCGTCACAATTAAGTTTTTTTTTAAGTTTCTAATGGAATAGCATACACGTGATGGGTTGTCTTGGGGATTTTTATTTTGGTTATTATTATCAGTGTGGTTGGAGGGAAATGCTAAAAAGTATTTTGCTGCATAGCCTCAACCTGACAGTCACATGTAGCCTTGAACGACCACCACACTGCTACTAAAAAAAAAATCAATACCACACATCAGAGTGTGATTTTCCTGTCCATCACCTTTACTTAACCGACGCCGATTTCCAACATGAATATTACTTATTGGCATTGCTGAAAGTGTACTAGAGTTAGATAATGTCAATCCTGGGCCGTTCCCGGAGGGATCCTTTGTAAGATGAGAGGCGGTGTAGGGAATAAGTAAGCGAGGCGGAGAGGAGGATAAAGTGTAGGAGCTGCCTTGCAAATGCCAACAGCAACAGCCTCATCTGTAAAACACCCGGATGGCATTTACCTGACAGCAGGGCAGCGGACGAGTACAGAGCCTTCAGCCTTTGCCTCCCTGCGAATCCATGTCCCTGGTGTTTCCCTCCTCCGTCTCGTCCTCCTCGTCTTTACTTTGTTGTCTGCACCAATTGCACCCCAACAGTGATCCTCTCCTGCCTCCTCTAAACTCCTCTCAACCCCTCCGCCGCTAGTCCTGATCAGCCGCACCACGGGCGGAGGCGCTGTCTTGTGCAAAACATGTGCCGGATAAGTGAAGATCCAGACATCTGCTACTGAGGGGGCCCTGGAGCTCATGTGGGGCTAAATCACCGCCATTGATTGTGCAGCTTCAACGCACTGACAAAAGGCCATGATCACTCATCTTGTTAAAAGCGGATTATCGCCCTGTTTGTATCTTGTTCAACCCATAAAGATTTTTCTTCCTCCCCTTTCTCTTCAATTTTAACACATTAGCTGTTTTTCTTTGGCCTAATTTGCTGAACGGATAATCCTCCACGTTGGGTTTTTTGTTTCTCCAATGGTACTATGGATCTTAATGCCACATTGTGTTCTTCTAAAATGGCTGACTGTGAAGATGTGCTGATTCATTAAGTGGCGGCTTTGATTTTCTGGCTGGTAAATACGACTTGCATGGTGGATGGGTTGCTTAGCTCTTGGCCATGTGTGCCTTTTGTTGCAGCAGAGAGATTATCCACCCTGACCCAAGTGGTTGTCATGCAAGAGCCAGGAGATGAATGAATCAAGCCATCCTCATCCCATTGTCCCAAAGTGCTGCAAACTTGCAGAGCTCATGGAGACCATCTTTTGATCTATCAGGTTGATTGTATTTGCAATTATTATCATATATATTGATAGAGTAATTACACTACAATTCATAGGAAAAAAATTGCTGTTTGTGGTGCGGGATCGAGTCATCTGCTTGGTGATTTAAAGGAAAATTAGACATGATGGTGTGCCGTTCCGTCTCGGTCATTAAGGATTGTGTCATCTGCATAATGACTTACAAGCCATCCAGGATGGGATGAAATGTGTGTGCATGTCGGGGAGCAGGGGTCTAATGACATATCACTGCTTAATCCAAAACGCGCTGGGAGAAAACCCATTTACCTCCTTGAGCTCCTCGTCCAAGCTGAGTCCACAACGCAGACAAATGAATCCAAGAGAAAATGGACCAGCAGCAGGTTTAAGCTGTTTGTATATGAATATATTTCACAGAAGTGTTGTGGGGCAGCTCCACAGAATTACTGCCGGGAGGTTAATATTTGCTTGAAAGAGCCTCAGGATGGACGTGGAGAGAGGAAAAAAGATAGAAAGAATAAGAGGAGTATGCCATATAGTTTTTTATTTTGGTAAAACATAAAAATCCATGGATCCGGATCAGTTTGGCATCATGAAAACCACAATGAGGGAGCGCACACACCCATTGGGAGAGGTCCATAGACTTCTCCATGTTGCTTTTACTTAATCTTACTGTATGCACACGCTAAATGCTGCACAATGCACAATATCGATCAAGAGTGTTATTTGATGGATATTAATGACATCATTGATGTGAGCTGCCCACTGGTTTCTGTCTAAAGGAGTGAATACAAGTCAAGCTCACAGGAAACTAGAGATAATGAAGGCATGATTCAAGTATGTCTCTGATTTTAATTGAAATGTATAAATTAAACTATAAATCAGTTGAAATGGTCTTTTCTGCACCAGAGTTCTGAAGTGCAAAGGATGAATGGATGTTAATGTACATAGGTTTGATAAGATGATTATTTTTCCATTGCTACCTGGCAGTCACAACTGTTATCTAACTACTTCCTGTCTGTATTCAGGTTTGAGTTATCAGTTTGATCGGAGTTCATAATAAATGTGTTACCAAAACACATCAAGCATTGATTATGGTTTTCCTAAGGCAGATTTGGCCATAGGCCATAAACAGCACATGTCGAGCAGATAGTAGTGTTTAACGCTTCGGAAATTACAAACGTAATCATAATAAGTGCATGTAATGATAATGAAAGTGACAATGATGTCATAGAGGGTTGGAGGAGCGACAGGAAAAGCAGACGGCAGCAGGAAAGTTTTAACATGGCAATCGAGTAGTGTAGCACCCACTGGCCAAGCTTGAGGCCGGTTTCATCCAGTCGAGCCTGGTTTCAGATATCTGAATCACAACTGTGTTGAATATGTCTGGTGTTGCTCTTGTGACAGGATAAGCTCTGTGCAACCGCACAAATTGGTGAAGCGGAGGCTTTGAGAACTGCCGGTTGTTACACAAGCACCAGATCGAGTGACTCGACGGCCAAATCAAAGGGAACAACGAGAATACCATCACGTGTATGCTAATGATACGCTGCTGGTTATCTGAGAGGAGCATTTTAATTGATTGAATGTAATTAAAAAGCCATTTAGAAAGACTAGTTTGTGTAGTTCAGTGATGCAGGATTGTGTCATTTTTGCGATGATGTATGGCTTCCTTTCCCAGGAAGGCTTGAGATCCTGTGTGTGTGTGTGTGTGTTTTGTGGTTGGAGAAGTTGGAGTCCGGTGACCAGATCAATGCAAACATTCGAAACTTCCTGGCACAGAGCCCACTTTACCTCCTTGGGCTCTTTGTCCAAGACGAGCGCTCAACACAGACAAATGAATCACAGCGAAAATGGAGCACCAGCCTATTCGGGGACACCGGTACACAAATCCATTGTGGTGGAGTGGAAGTGACCGCTTCATCTAATTACACCCAATGGAGGTTAATCCCTGCTTTCGAGAAAAAAAATAAAAACACGAAATCTCAGCGGTGCTCTCCTCAGTGTACCTATACTGCATCCGTCATGTCTGAAAATATGTGCCGACGGACCGGATATCCGGTCCACCTTTTAACCGCAAACCCTCATTGTGCTGCTTAATCCCATCAACATCCATTTAGAGGCCTCAGATATGAGAGCAAAACCCTTTTATATAAACTTATATCATTTGGAAGGGTCGTTACATACATGGGAAAATATTCCAAATGTGTTTTCGTGACCCGGATTGGGAATGAACGGCTTATTTATTGGCTTTGAGAAGCCCTTAAATGGGAAACTAAATGTTAAATTAAGATATCATCTACTCTGCCGCTCCTCACGCTGTATTAATATTTTAATGATCTCCTGATTGGTTTTAAGAGTGTTTTTGAGATAATTATCATGGCATTTAGGCGTCTGAATAAATGCCATCTTCGAGTTTAAAATTTGCTGAGGATGCCGGTAGAGTCCCGGCTATAATCATCTCACAGGGGAGCTTTTGAATCCGTGTGCCCGTGAACAATAAGGCAAGTCATACTGGAAGAGCTCAACAGGATTGCATGATTGATGATGTGTTTCCTCCGCGGCGTCTCGGGGAATGAAGACCTCTTTGGGAGGGGGAAATATTTGAATTAATGGCACCGACTCGTGGCATGTGGAGTCACCCATGCCAAGAGTTACGCGAGCCACCGCGACACTCCTTAAATGAAGTGTCACAGATGCAGACGCCGCTTCTGCCGTTACATTTGATCTGGTGACAGGGTTGGTTTTCCACTTTTAAAGAACCCCAAAGTACTGAATGTGAATCATGTGGAGGAAAAAAAAGATTTCACTCGGCTGCGAACCTTTAAGGTCGTGTTTGCCCTGCGATATAGTTATCGAAGTATCTTTATTCAATTCCTTGTGAATTCGCACCTCGAATTCGCTATATACGAAGACATGGGGTGTCACGGAACCGCAGCAGAGCGAGGGTGTCAAGACAGGAGATGAGAGTCGACTCTGGCTTATTGCAGCTATAGTTATTACTGCCGAGGAAAAGAGGAAAAGACATGTTGATACCTCCGGTGGAGCGTGTCCGATTCATCCAGAAGACCATATGTGAGGCAGATTAAAGTACAGAACCACCAGATTAAGAGGCCCAGCTATAGCCGAGGTCTAATTAAGAAAATGTGATGAGTAATATGTTCCAAGCCCCTTGACTTGCCATCAGATATGCACGATACAGAGATTATTGGTTTCAGGAAAGATTTCTAGTGAAAAATGGAGCCATGAATTGTAGCAATAAGGGACTATAAAGAGCTTAAATTAATTTCTGGATCCCCCCCACACTCCCCTGCTACAGTCCATGGGGCGAGGATTAACTCAAATGGTTTCCTTGAGGGAGCGACACGGGGAGAGCTGTAGTTTGTTTGCTGCTTCAGCTAAGCCCATACAGTGTTCACAGTGGCTGTCAGTGTTGAACACTCACAGGGGTTTTGCAAATCACTTCCTGTTGTGCTTAAACACGATGAGACGTATTGAATACGGCTCACAAACTTGAGGGAATTAAGCTGCTGTGTCATTGAGAGGGAAAGCCACAGCCACGGCCCTCTGTGCCGCCGAACCCCCGAGCCGAGTGGTGAAAATCTCAATTTAAATGTGCTTTTCATAATGGAACGGCAAAAACAAAAAGCACTTGAATTTAATGCATCGCCGGAGTAAAGCGAGGGACCGCATCCCGAATGTTAATTGCACCACATTAGGGGGCAGAGCCGAAAGAAAGATGGCGAGAAGTAAACAGTGTTACGAGCTCTCCATGTGTAATGAAAGAATTGGATTTTACAAAGTAATTGCTGGTGATCTGTATCCATGCATCCATAATGCGATCATCCACAGTTGCGCATTAAAAGGCGTCACTTTGATGTCAATATCGCTGCGCTGATTGGTATCAAAGCATGCCATCTTTCAGAAGACAATATCTCCCATCTATCTGAGCTGCTTTGAAGTTGCACCACCTGCCCTGTCTCCTTGTTGATACCATCAGACAGAGCTGCTGCCGCTGATATTTCTTTTTCTTTTTTTTACCATGCAGCTGTCATGTTCCCTTCGACCCTGTTTTCTTTGACTCCTGAACCATCACTTAGACCATGCCCGAGAGTAAGTGTAGCAGATAACAGGTTGCCGGGAGTATAATGTGGGACACGCATCACGGTCGGGCTTCGAGCTGTCAGGCGGAACATTTCAGACGTCCGTACATGTATATTTACCGAGAAATGGAATATCATTTATGGAAGTGTTCTCCATTCATATGCTCAATATGTCAATGCAATCATTCGAAGGAGGCTTTAAAATGATTCATTGTACTCTTCAGGCATCATGATTGGATGGACCACATGAAATGTCTGATTCTGGCATATTATGCACATATGATGCACATTGAAGGCTCATACATAATAATAATATTTAAATTTTCTATAGGGCTTTTCAAGCCACTCAAAGACGCTTTACATGCAACAAAATGAAAAAGGGAACGATTAGAAAAACATCAAGACATCCATTCATAACAGAATATTCTTGATATAAAAAAATACATGTATTTAGGGTTTCTACTAGAACATGTTTACATGCTTTAATGTTTTTCAAAATACATAATCTTTCATTCACCAGCCGTCCGAAACGCCCCGTTTTTTTTAGCGCCTGTCTCTTTAAGACCCCTTTAAATAAAGCAGTCTTCCCTTTTTAAAGCAGCTTACAAGAAACTTCCCAGTTTGTGGTCCGGTAGGCGCTCCAGAAACACGGATGTATGTGCACAACAATACAAAATGTTTTCATGTTATATCTCCATAAACCTGGAGTGACTCCATAAAGTGACTTGTCAAACATATATGGTCTACATTATAACACCAATAACGGCATTGCATTAAACTGTGCCACCGCCAAGTCGCCGGTGTTATCGATGTGGCCTCGCTTGTGTTTGCTCACATACATTGTTAATGTTGTTAGTTTCTACTGCGCGCTTTCTGCGATTACATATGTCAAAATGTCTGCGGTGACAAAAAAGGTCTTTTGAGCCGGACTGAGAGGAAATTGAATCTCAAAGTGCTTACGCTGGTGTTCGGGATCAAAGTCAGTTGATTCACTGGGCCGCTAGAAAAAAACCTTTCAGAGTAAGAGCTCGCTGACCGAGCACATACAGCCAGAAGCTGCCACCAAGTAAGGAAGATTTTCTAATAAAGAGCTAATGCTAAGACACACTGTC